>CM028361.1:47642756-47882756 GCA_016624345.1 Platycodon grandiflorus | reverse complement strand
GTGCATTGTTTTTTCAGGATGTTTCAATGAAGATTATAACTCTTTCTGTATGAATATTTCTAATCATTTTTGTCTTGTTGAACTAAAATTTTCACTTGCAAAGATCATGAAGCGTGGTACCCCAATAAGATTTGATGACCCACCATAACAAAGCTATAACAATTTCCTCTAATTTGAAAATGCATATATTTATAGATGCGGTAGCTAAATAGCTTTTCGCATACTAGAGACTGGAGTTTCATGTTCAATTTGTTAATTATGTGATTTTTTAATGACTTTGTTTCAGTACATTTTTTACCCTTTAAACATAACATAACAAAGCTACCAAAACCATCCAGGTGTGTCAACAAAAAAACAAATTATCCAAAGATTATATATTTGTGCAACCTAAACCATATAGCATCAAATTAACTACGATATAAATAATTGATTTGCTATAAGATCATAGAAGTAGTTGCTCCTAGCACATTTAGTTTCCTCCCCTCTTAAAGCTAGGTAGTGACATTTCAATCAAGTAAACTTATATGATTTTAATCTCGTCTCGGCTTATACATCTAATTTTCTGGAACCATGCGTCATAGAGCGTGCAATTTCCGATGTATTAAACTTGTCAGATTTTCCTTTTACATCTTATATTTCATCCAAATGTTATTTAAATGTCTTTGAATATGTGTGCGACTTCTTGTAAAATTCTCTATTTGCCATGGACACGTGAGTATGCAGTTTAGGTCTAGTGGTTGTAGGGATGGTTCTTTGTGTGTCCTGCAAATAGGCTGTCTCTTCTAATTGATGCTTTCTCTTAAGATCTTCTTTTGCTGATGAGGGGAAACTAATTCAAGTGTTAATTAAACTATAACACTTGAATTTACTATTGAATTGGGGAGGAACATATCTCACTAAAATGTAGGTAAGAAATAAAATGGTTCTAGGTCTTCCTTGGATTGACTTTGATAATCTACCCATTTTTGGAAATTCATTTTATTGAAAAACTTGGACCATCACCTATCTAGTTTGCCTAAGATTATTCTCTTATAGCTTTAACAATTCTTATTTAATATGTAAGTTGTAAGTTAGATCCAATTTGGTATTTATTGCTGCAAATCTTAATCATTGTATACGACAAAATTCAGTTTTGTATAAGTTCTTTATTGTACAAGTATTTGTTCACACACACACACACACAGTTGGATCTATAAATATTTTCTTTTTTACCATTCTGTGTGTCTTATGTTCTTGTGGACACATATATACACCAATCTAGTGTGCTACTAGTATCCCTGTCGGGTTGTTATGATTAACAGTCATGATAAAAGAATGAACGTATATATATATATATATATATATATGTATGTATGTATATGTATATATATATATATTATATATGTATGTATATATATATATATATTATGTATGTATGTATGTATGATTATATATATGTATATACATATATTTATACGAGCTTCTTCTTCTTTTTGGAGACATCAGTCATGGACTTATGATGCCATTGTATATGTACAGATCAATTCTGAGCGTGATGGAAACGAAATCAATGTAGACTTATTGAAACACACCATTGATTTCTTTAGTAAAATTAGATCGAGAAACGACAAATACTATCAATATCTTGAGCTAGACATGCAGTTAGAATCTCAAAGATACTACTACCGGTTATATTGGGAGTGGATTGAGAATGAGTCATTCACCTCTTACCTCGAAAAGGTTATAAAAGTTCATTACATAGTAAAATAGTTGTTTGTGTGATTAATTTTATTTTAGTATTAATTTTTTGACTTGTTTGTACTCTTCATGATGTTTTAGGTTGAGCACTGTATAAAGCAGGAGGAAATGAGAATGAGCGATCGATTACCTCTAATCACAATGGCAACTTTAAAGGAGGTACCGATCATTGCATATATGAACATCAGTTTACTTTGCCGAGTACTTCCCCAGGCCAACTTAAATTTTTATTAGTGAACTTCTCCTGTGTATAACTCTTTTTTCACTAAGCAAAGTAATCTTAGTCCATAACCCTTTTAGAATGTAAACCGTATTCATCCTTGTTTGCATGTGGTCTACTTATGCAAGAACATAGGCAAAAATAATATGCACATGCTGATTGATGGAACGCATATCTGGGTCTCATTGTCCACACACCAGAATATGCATAATACAATATTCATGATAGTAGAATCTTTTTGAATATGGTATTTTATAAAGCTGGTATTAATTTGAATCTTTTGTTATAGGTCTGTTTAAGCAAACCACAACAGAAGCTTTTTATCAAAGCTCTAACTTGTAGAATTATTAGTAATCCAGATGGACAAGCTATGCAGCCAAGCACTATCTCGAACATAAAAAAGGACTTCCCCCAAATTAGTCAGCCTCTACAACAGGCTTCCCTGGGCAACCAGCGCCACTAGTTGAGAAAGCAGATCTTGAAGCAGAAGACCATGCAGCCATATAATCAACCATCTTTACCGCATGCAAACGCCCAATATGCTCCACAAAAGCTACAAAATCACATAGTCCCTGATCAAGATTTAGCCTTCTAACCTCTTGCTGCAAAATCACATAGTCCCTGTGGGAGTTTGTGAAAATTTTCACAAACCTCCCACATTTTTCAACGAAATTTCTTGGACCTGCCCTCTGGTTTAAAATTACATATGCTTATTTTCTTGTTTAGTAATCATATAGTAACATGAACTAGTGCTACTATATGTCAGGAAATATAACCTAAAGCTGATATTACAAAACTGAAACCTAAAAAGAAAGAAAAAAATATTATGAGACCAGAGCACCTGGCTGAGTGAGAGAGAGCACCTGGCCAAGTGAGAGAGAGCACCTGGCCGAGTAAGAGACACAAATATGAGACGCACGACTGACATAGTTAGTAGTTGAGGGTCTCAAGGTATTGACGATGTTAGACAAAATATAATGCGTTGCTATTTTGGGCTGTGAGATGAGTGGTACTTTATAGGATAGTGTCAATCTTTGTAACCAATTTCCTAGGGAGAGTGACAGGGGGTGGGATTGAAGATTTCAAGCTGATGATGAGTAGTACATTGAAATCGCTCTATTGTAATTCCTTAACTTCTATAGTAAATTTGTTGCTTGCCTTGGAGTGAATTAAACCACGTAAATTTTGTGTTCCCTTTTGTTTAATTTATTCTATTATATTTTCTAGTTTTTTAATATTATATATTCAAATACTTGATACTATTATTTTGACCGATCTGCTTCCGCATTGAAGTTAGAAATTTGCACTTCTTAGTCTAAGAATATCCTCTTTTTTACAACCGGAATCATAAGAGAGACGTAATCATTTTGAACAATAACTTATCTCAAATGAATTATTCTGGAATTGAATTTGTTTAATAATCAAATTTGTTGGCAAGACACAAAATATTACGGGGTTATGATAAATGTATTTCTTCATATACGCTTCTGCATTAAATTTAAATTATTTTTTTGTTAATGAGAGTTGTGTTTAAGATTTTTATTTATTTATTTATAAGTACTGTTGGTTTGGGTCGGTGGTGGTAAATAGCTATTTTACTAAATGTTGAGGAATAAAACAAACAAGCTGAATGGCCGAAAGCTTATTTTACAAACGTAGGTGCTAAACCACACCCCCCAAAAATGCTAAATCACACCCCCCTCCCTTGAGAAAAGACTCTTTTGCCCCTAATTCAAAAAAAAAGAGACTCCCAACAGTGGGCGGTCCTAATGAAGAAGACTCCCAAGAGTGGGCGGTCTCTTGGAGGAAGACTCCCAACAGTGGGCAGTCCTCATGAAGTTCCGTTAAATAGTTAACGATTCCGTTAACTTTTTAACGAAAATGTTAACTTTAATATCCTAAAGTTAACATTTTTGTAAAAAAGTTAACGGAATCGTTAACTTTTTAACGGAATCCATGAGGACCGCCCACTGTTGGGAGTCTTGCCATCTTTTTTTTTTTCAAAAAAAAAAATTTTTTCATTAAAAACATGGGCAAAATAGTAAATTTGCCTGGGGGTGTCATTTAGCATTTTTGGGGGGTGTGGTTTAGCACCTCTCTTTACAAAACTGAAACCTAAAAAGAAAGACCGCATTTAAAAATTGTATGTTTCAAATTTTTCGGAACCCACCAAAAAATCAAGCTGACAAATTCAGTCGAATTGATTGATTAATTTTTTCAACCTGATTTGGATCTACATGATGTAGTTTAATTTTCTTTTTCGTTAAAGCATATATGTTTATTCGTGCTTTGGATATGTAGAATTTGATTTGCAAAGACAATCTATCTCCTTTCATTGAGTTAAGAGGTATTTATACAAGGTATTCATTACATGAGACCGCTAAAAGTCAGCTGTAAAGATATAAACAAATATTCACAAAATCTCCTAATTACGGAAGGAATCATGCTAAGATCATCACGAATGTATCCGAAGATGTGGCGATATCCATCACCACCACGATATCCATCACTCCCCCTCAAGTTGGACGTACGGTGTAGATCTCGAACCCCCAACTTGCCTACCAAAAATCGAAAATGATCCGCTCCAAGGGGCTTGGTAAAAATGCAGCAACCTGGTTTGTCGTTGTGATATATCTTGGTTTAATGACATGAGATTCAACCCGTTCATGAACAAAGTAACAATCCATCTCAACATGTTTCGTGCGCTCATGAAATATAGGATTATTTGCAATATGTATGGCAGCTACAGAATAACGGTGTGGCCTTGTGCTAAGGTGCGTCAAGATTGACTAACAACCACCGTAACCACAGAAGTTCACTGACCGCTGCTGCCCTAGCCTTGAATTCGGCTTCGATGGAGGAACAAGAAATAATAGACTGTTTTTTCGTGCGCCAAGAGATCAGTGCTCCACCACGAGATATAAAATAGATTGTATGGGAATGTCGAGACATGGGACAGCCTCCCCAAATGGCATCACAATACGTGACTAGGCTCAAAGCACCATCTGCTAGAAGATAAAGTCCCTGACCTGGGGTTGATTTTAGGTAACGAAGCACACGAGTTACAACATCCATAAACGAGCATCGTGGATTGGAGACAAATTAACTAAGCACATTCACGGTAAGAGCAATGTCAGATCGTGTCAGGTTAAGTATAATAATCGCCCAATCAACCGACGATATTGCGTTGTATCCACAGTGGGGCTATCAGTATCATCATCCAACCATAAATTTTGTTCCATCGAAAATAAACTGGGTTGACTTCCTTGCAAACCCGTCTTCTCGAGTATGTCAAGAGTATACTTCCTCTGACTCTAGACAAGGCCCTGTAGCGAACGAGCAACCTTTATCCCGAGGAAGTATTTCAACGGTCCCAAATCCTTGATACTGAATTTGTCATTAAGTTGACACTTAACAATATTAATCCTGTCGATATTATTGCCAAACAAAATAACATCATCCACATAGATCAGAGCACAAACAAATATATTACCTTATTTAAAAAATAACAAGGAGTGGTCCGCGTGAGATTGTAAGAAACCAATATCAATTAAGGCCTTTGTGAACTTTTGATACCAATTGCGGGATGCTTGTCTGAGCCCATACAAGGATTTGTATAGTCTATACACTCTTTGTGTTGGCTTGCTTCACAAAACCTTGTGGTATCCATATGTAAACATCTTCTTCCGATTCACCATGTAGGAAGGCATTATTAACATCCAACTGGTGTCACATGCTTGGCAATTGGAGCGAAAGTTTCATGAAAGTCTCTTCTCTCAACCTGCGTGTAACCCTTGGCTACTAGGCGCACCTTATGCCTCTCAATTACACCATCTAGCTGGTACCTAATTTTGTAGACCCACTTGGTATCTACAACTTTCTTGCCTGGGGGTAGAGCCGTCAAAATGGGCCAAACCCGCCGGGCCAGCCCGTTCCGCCACCTAAAAGTGGCGGGTTGGGTTGAGGAAAGTCGGTCCCGTTTAAGGGGCGGGTCAAACGGGCTGAGCCCGCACGGGTCACGGGTTGAGGCGGGGCAGGGCGGGTTGGTCCGGGCTGGCCCCTTTTTTTTTTTTTTTTTTTCATTGATTAAATCTGGACCATTGGATGCTTAAAATTTAAAATAAACCTAGGCTAAAAAAATGTGAACCGAAAGTTGCAGCAACATCATTTTTGTTAGATCTCAAATTCAATATCTCATTCTCTCCCTAGTCCCTCCCTCTCTCAGTATTATTATTTGGAAGAAGCTTTTAAAATGAGAAATCTCCTACAAGAATTTTTGCGGCAGCATACTCCTACAATTCTTGGTTTAAGGGAACACATATTCACAGGAAGGTTAGTTCTTTCATTCTTTTCCATCTATTTTTTCATATTCAAGTAAGGTCGGAGGAAGTTTTGGTCAGTGGCTTTCTTGAGGGAACTCAAGGCAGCATCATTTACGGATGAATTCTGGTAAATACCATATGGACTAAAAATATTACATTGTCTATATATTGGTCAAAGACTTCTAGCAAATCCTCTCAGGTAACTGTAGTCTTGTTTAACACCCTCATGTTAAGACCCACTTGTAAACAAGGACTGGCTAAAAACAAAAATTGTTTTCTTATGTGGATTTTGTTCTTGCTATTCAGCTTAATTGTATATTTCCTCAGGGAATTAGCTGCCATTTGCCATTTTGTTCTTGCAGCCTTGTAATTTCTTAAAATTATTTTGTTCATTTTAAGTTTTAATTAGAAAATTAATTATCACCATTTTTGGCGGGTTGGCCCGTTCTAGCCCGCAACCCGTGGTGGGTTGGGTTGGGTTGAGCAGTTTCAGGACCGCCTATTTGGCGGGTCAGCCCGTTCTGGCCCGTTTGTTGGCGGGTTATGGCGGGTTGCGGGCCAACCGGGCCTGCCAGCCCGTTTTGACACTACTGGAAAACCCGTCTTTACTGTCGGAGATTTCCGACAGTAATTTAAAAATTCCGACAGTAATGATGAATTTACTGTCGGAAACATTCCGGCTTCCGACGAACGTTCGACGGTAATTTTCTCCGACGAATGACGAAATCCGACAGTAATTACCGTCGATTCGCCGACAAATCACCGTCGGACCATAATCCGACAGTAATTACTGTCGGAATGTCCGACAGGAATTACTGTCGGGAAATTACTGTTGGATTGTCCGACAAGAATTCCGTCGAATATCCGACGATAATCTACTAATTGAATAGTGAAGAAATTCGTCGGATATTCCGACAAGAATTACCGTCGGACAATCCAACAGTAATTTTCTTTCTCGACGGTAATTCGTCGGATTATCCGACAGTAATAAACTGGTAGAATAATATTTAATTTACTGTCGGAAGTTCCGACAGTAATTACTAATTAAAATAAAAAAAATAAAATTTAAAATTTTTAAATTTGTTTTTTTGCACCTGATATAACAATTATATATACACAAATCACACACACCACACTGCAATAAAACTAATTAACAACTAAAACATAAACTAAATTAAAATTAATATATATACAAATTAAAATATATTACAGTACGAAAATAAATGTATCTACTTGTGGAGGGTCTACGTGGAGGGGGTCAAATAAAATACGCCTAGTAGGCCGCTGCTGCTGCTGCCCATAACCATGTCGCAGTTGCTCTAGCCGCCGCTCGCCGCATCTGCTCCTCCGCTGCCGCATCTGCGCTCCATCCGCTGTCGCGTCTGCTGCGCTCCTCTGCTGCTGCAAACGCCGCCGAGAGTCTCGTCTTCTCGAGGGGCACGCTCGGTAGCCGATCGGTTCCGAGGACCGGAAGACGTGGTCGCCGGGAAGAAGTCGATCCACTGGTCTAAACGCGCGGCGCCGTGGTCACCAAAGCCGTAGAGCGATCTCCCTCTTCTTCCTTGACTCCGGGTGACCGAATGCCAAATGTCGGAGACAAATGGCGTCTGCACCTCGGGGGTCGTCCGGACAAGCCCTCGGCGACTGCGTGGACATAGAGTCCTTATAGGCTCTCGTGTCACAAAAACATTTTAACATTAATATTAACATTTACCATTAACTAATAAACAAAATAGAATTAAAATATTTTAAGTAATACTTACAAATGCTCTCTCTGTCTCATCGACAAAGACAATCGCGAATCGGCACCGGGAGGAGCGGGAGTGGTGTGGGTCGCACAAATAAATCGGTCATCGGTACCTCGGTACCGTAGTATTGATTCTACAAATATAATTAATTAAAATTAGCAAAGAACACATAGTAAGCTATAACACGATCAACTTATAAGAAAACAATAAAAACAGCCTATATATACACTCAAACCCTACTAAGACAGCCTATTTGAACTCAATTCATTCTCATAACAACCTATTAAGACTCAAATCGTTATAAAATAGTCTATTGACCCTCAAACCCCTTCTAAAACAACTTATTTACACTCAGAACCTTCGAAAATAACCTATTTGCACTCAAACCCTTCTAAAGCAACCTATTTAAACTGAAAAACCCTTTCATAAAGGCTTTTGTACACTCAAACCCTTCTAAAACAACCTATTTACACTCAAACCCTTCTAAAACAACCTAATTGTTACCAGTGCCCTGCTTTCAGCCATGGATTTCATAGCATCCACATGGCTACCCAACAAATCAATTTAAATCATAAGTAAAACAATAACATATAATATGTGTGTTTTGAGGAATTCATAAAGGCCTATTTACACTCAAACCCTTATAAAACAGCCTATTGACACTCAAACCCTTCTAAAACAACCTAATTGTTACCAGTTCTTTTTCACCATGGATTTCATAGCATCCACATGGCTACCCAACAAATCAATTTAAATTATAAGTAAAACAATAACATATAATATGTATGTTCTGAGGAATTCATAAAGGCCTATTTACACTCAAACCCTTCTAAAACAGCCTATTGACATTCAAACCCTTCTAAAACAGCCTATTGACATTCAAACCCTTCTAAAATAGTACATTTACACCCAATCCCCTTATAAAACAACCTAATTGTTACCGGTGCCCTGCTTTCAGCCATGGATTTCATAGCATCCACATGGCTACCCAACAAATCAATTTAAATTATAAGTAAAACAATAACATATAATATGTATGTTCTGAGGAATTCATAAAGGCCTATTTACACTCAAACCCTTCTAAAACAGCCTATTGACATTCAAACCCTTCTAAAACAGCCTATTGACATTCAAACCCTTCTAAAATAGTACATTTACACCCAATCCCCTTATAAAACAACCTAATTGTTACCGGTGCCCTGCACCATGGATTTCATAGCATCCACATGGCTACCCAACAAATTAATTTAAAGCATAAGTAAAAAAATAACATATAATATGTATGTTTTGATGAATTCATAAAGGCCTAATTTCACTCAAACAAGTAAAACTCTACATTTACACTCAAACCCCTTATAAAACAACATATTTGCACTGATCAGTGCCCTGCTTTCAGCCATGGATTTCATAGCATCCACATGGCTACCCAACAAAACAATTTAAAGCACCGCTAAAACAATTAAAGCATGTATTAATTAATTACAATACAACACATTAAAGTCCTTACCATGCGCAAGTGGTGCTCGGAGGTGTTGATCGACCCCGAGGTGTGCTTCACCCTCCCCGTGCCGCTCGGCCTATTCGCTTGTTGCGATCGGCGGCTCTAGCGTCATCGGAATCCCAACCCTCGGTATACTGTGAAAATGTTAAAATTGTTATAGAGATACAATATATAAAAATCTCTCATCTATTTAAGGAATGAAATTAAATCAAGTATATTATTATAATGTACTTATCGGCGCCGACATCATCGATGAAATTTGGAGCCCTCACCCTCCTCTCGCCCACGCCTTCTTCATGCCGTAAATCCAGTCGCGGAACTTCTTCGCGCACAGTAACCTAAACGCCTCGTGCGCCTCGGCGTCAGAGTGCGCAGGCCAACAATAATGAAGCTGCAAGTTTAACCAATTTAAACATATTAATTATAAACTTTGATAAAAATTATTAAATTATTAAACATTAACATATTTTATATATCCTTAGAATCCTTACCCTAAAATCATCCCACCACTGGTCTCGGGTCGCCGTAGGCACGCTAGAGTAATGTGGCGCACTCGTGCCTCATCTCGTCGAATACGTCCAAGGAAGCGGGTCGGATCGGGATACCCGCCCGCAAACGACAAATATTAAACAAATATATTATACAAATATGCAATTAACATGTAACCAATGTCGTACAAGCATTAAAATTTTAAAACGAAATATTATTACTTATCGCTTAAGGGAGATGGTAACGATAATCCGACCATCTTCGCGTGTCCATGATCTGAGTCGATGAGGACCCGGCCCGCTCATCGGCTCGTGGGGAGAGTCGGGTGCATCCTCGGGCCGATCCAAGTCGGGATCGCTCCTCCTGCAGTACAGTAGCTGTGTACCGTAATGCATGTAGGTAGAAGTCGGACCTTAGGTGTCCGACTCCTACCTCTACCGGCTCGTCCTGACATGTCTATATATAAATTAGTATATTAATGTTGACAATTAACGCTAAGTTTAGATGACAATTAAGTTAAAATACATAACATAAATTAAAATCTCTCATCTTCATGATAACAAGTAACATACAAATAGCGTTCTACACATGACATTTACTTTCTAACAAAAAATAAAAGAGCCTAAACGGTACATATTGCAAGACTACTCGAGTCTTCATTCTCGTGTTTGCATTTTCTTCATTCTCGATTCTCCAGCTCGGCGTTTGAGTCGCTACTACAAAACTCAAGTTCTTCTTCAGTCTCATCCTCGGACATCCAATCCTCTTCACCTTCTGTTACCTCGTCTTCTTCTGCATCACCTTCAATAATCGGGATTTCGTCTTCAGACGGGGAAGGAGGTGGCAAATCAACGGGCAATACTATCTCCAGGCCCAAGGGAGGCACGAGCATTTCTTATATAGCTTACATCCTAATTTTCTAAAAACTTGATTTTTTTTTAAAGATAAATATATTTGATTAATTTTAACTGGATACGGTTTAGATATGGTTTAGGGTTGTTTAAGGGTCCAATTTAGGGTTTAGGTTGGGGTTTAGAATTTAAGGTTGTGATTAAGGGAAATTTCTGAAACTTTATAGGGTAAAGAAACAAGCGAAATTCATTAATGAAAAATAATATCCTTTTGTTCTACCCGTCCATTCTTAAAGTTTGATAACTTTAAGAACCACCGAAGTGCGACTGGTGTCCAGATATTATAATTTATTAATGAATGATCATCGATGAAATATATGTTTAATTGATTTAAGTCAAAGTTGATTTCTTATATAGCTTACATCCTAATTTTCTAAAAACTTGATTTTTTTTTTAAAGATAAATATATTTGATTAATTTTAACTGGATACGGTTTAGATATGGTTTAGGGTTGTTTAAGGGTCCAATTTAGGGTTTAGGTTGGGGTTTAGAATTTAAGGTTGTGATTAAGGGAAATTTCTGAAACTTTATAGGGTAAAGAAACAAGCGAAATTCATTAATGAAAAATAATATCCTTTTGTTCTACCCGTCCATTCTTAAAGTTTGATAACTTTAAGAACCACCGAAGTGCGACTGGTGTCCAGATATTATAATTTATTAATGAATGATCATCGATGAAATATATGTTTAACACATTAAGTGGCATACAATGGAGACATTAAATCTCTAAAGGGAAGTGAAACACATTAAGTGGTTCAACTAAGGCATGAATATCAACATAATACTCTCAATTCTCAACTCAACACAAATATCATGCACGTCGGGTTCTAAGGGCAACCGTGTCATTATACCAAGGGGCATACATACAAGGTGACACGATCCATTCGTATCGCAAAAGTCTACAAGGCAAGACTGAATTAATACACGAAACCCAAAGGCAGAAATTTTCTGACAATTCCAAAAAATAGCATTTAACCATTTACACATTTAAAACTCTAAACAATCGGACAAGGAAAATGCTTGAAATACATACTCCATTGAATAAAATATTCCAAAGCTTCCATACCAAATTCCACCATAGCCACTATCAGCACACATTCTGCTAAAATGTGAATGTTCATATAATATTGTTTAATTGCCCATAGTACCTAGCATGAAATCTAAACAATACAGCTAAAGTGTATACTGTGAAACATCACTAAGCTTACATTAACAAAATATCGATAGCAAGTTAAACTTAACTAGCATTCACAAAATATCGACAAGAAGTTAACTCATAACTACATAAATTTGAACTACAAGTTGTTTATTAAAATACTTGCTACTACAAAAAGGGTACTGCATAGGATGGAAGCTGAAATCAAACTAAAACCTAACATTTACACAGAATAAAACATAAAATTCATAAATATACACATGTTTATTGAATAAATTCAAATGAAACTTTTTCTATTTTCCCAAATCAAGTTCAACAACACACTTAAAAGGATTAAAGAATCCATAACAACCAAAACCCATTCAATTCTTTATATTTCTTGACATCCATTTGAGAGAAAATTATAGCTAAATAAAAAAAAAAAAAAAAAGTCACCAGAAACCTGTGCATGAACAATTACAGATAGAAAAAAATTAAAAATAAGAAACAATACATAAATTAAAAAAATATATACCTAGGGAGAGAGAGAGAGAGGGTGGCGGTGGCGCAGGGAGAGAGACCGAACGGAAGGGACGGTGGCGCGGCGGTGGTGGCGCGGCGGACTCAAAAAAAAAAAAGAAAAACAGAAAATTAAACATAGAAACAACAAATAAGAGCAATTTTTATACAAAATTTAAAACATTACATAAATTAACTACAAAAAATTAGAAATTAAAAAAAGTATATATAGAAAAAAAATAAGAGCAATTTTGGCAAATTGCTCTTATAAATTAACAAGTTAATTCCAACCAAAGAGCCTATTCTTCAAAGTAAGTTTCAGCCACTTAAAAGTTTCAGTATCCACCTATTCTGCATCCTCATTTGAAATGCAATCATTGAACCAAAAATATTAATTTTCTCTCTAACACTTGATCAAATTGCATACAATTACACAGATTACACAGATTTATAGAAGATTTATTGCATAAATCCACAAAAAAAAAAATATTCAAACATCTACAGATCAAAAATCAGATGCCATTGAACTGGGAAGATGTATAATTTTTGAGTATAGCAAACAGAGATTGTAATCAAAATAGAAAGTAGAGTCTTTATAACGGATCGAAGGGAGTATTATCAAATACAATACATACATACCTAATATATGTTTATTTTCGTAATTAATTGAAAAACGTAAAAGAAATCGAATGAAAAAGGAGAGGGAGATTGATTGATACCTGGGCAAAGCTTGGGCAATATGTATCTCCGGGGTTGGGTGTGAGAGGCCGAACGGAGGTGAAGCGGCAGAGGTGTCGTCGTTCCGGTCGTCTTCTTCGTCGAGACCACGGATGAAGGAAGAGAGAGAGAGAGAGTGAACTGAGAGAGAGAGAGAGAGAGAGTAAACTGAGAAAGAGAGAGTAAACTGAGAGAGAGAGCACGGCTGGAGGGGGCGGTGGTGACGGCTGGAGGGGCCGGTGGGGGGACGGCAGGAGGGGGCGGTGGTGACGGTGGGGCGACGGCGGAGGCGAAGATCGCTGAAGGAAGAGAGAGAGTGTAAACTGAGAGAGAGAAGAGTATGTCGATTTGGGGAGGGCTGTTCGATTTAGGGTTTTAATTTCAATTTACTGTCGGAGAACTCCGACAGAAATTCTCCGACAGAAATTACTGTCGAAATTTTACTGTCGGAATCCGACAGTAATGTTAATCTCCAAAATTCTGACGATGCAAAAAAGGAATATTCGAAGAATATTCCCTTAGTTACTGTCAGAATAGTACTGTCGGACTAATCCGACAGTAATTACTGTCGGACGAAAACGTATATTCTGAGAATATACCTGTATTACTGTCGGATAATTACTGTCGGATTATTTCCGACAGTAATATTTATCCCGCCAAAAAATTAACACTACTGTCGGATATCCCGACAGTAATTTCCCAATCTCCGACAGTAATTACTGTCGGAAAATTCCGACAGTAAATCGTCCGACAGTAATTAGCGTGTTTCTAGTAGTGTGACAGCTCTGCCTGGGGGCAATGGTTCTAAAGTCCACGTCCTATTTTCTTCTAAGGCTTGGATCTCCTTTTGCATCATATCACGCCAATGTAGATCTTTCACTGCCTGATGAAAATACTTTGGCTCATCATGAGAAGTGATAGCCACAAGAAAGACTTTATGTGCACGAGAAAATTTTTTATAATAATCAAAATGAGATAAAGGATGTACAGTAGAGGTTCTTGGATTAGAGTTTGGCGGCGCATGGTCTATAGACTGTGGAAGCTTAGTAACAAAATCATCGAGATGTTTGGGTCTAGCTGGTACTTAATGGCTATAACGCAACCCTTGTGTATCAATTTTCCCTTTTCCAGAGAAACTCTACTGCTGTTCTGGAACACTTTCAGTTTAGGAAATATTTTGTAAGACATTATCATCTGGACCTAGAGACACTGCAGATGTGTCAACAGATGTGGGAAAAAATTGTTGGCATTACTAATTCATCAAAGCATGCTGGATCTGGCCCCTGTGTTGATGGCCTTGTTCGATGTGCACTGTCCGAAAAGATTTCTTTAAAAGGAAACACATCATCGGCAAAATTACGTCCCTGGATGTGAAGACTTTGTTCTATTCCACATCATAGACACGATAACCCTTTTGTGCATGAGGGTATCCAACAAAAACACAAGGTCTCCCCCTTCACCAAACTTATCACACCCCTTCTTATTATCCTTTGCATACACAAAGCACCCAAAGACATGGAGGTGGTCATATGAAGGTTTCTTTTTAAGAAAAATTTCTTATGGTGTTTTATGCCTAATGACTTTTGATGGCAACCTGTTTATGAGATAGGTAGTTGTGAAGACACACTCACCCCAAAAAAAGATGGGCAAACTTGCTTAAAAACGCAAGGTTCTTGCAACTTCTAGTATGTGTCTATGTTTCCTCTCCATTACCCCATTCTGTTGGGGTGTATTGGTACAGGACGTCTCAAGTAGAATTCCGTGGGTGACATAATAGTCCAGCATGTAATTTGACTTAAATTCTTCACCATTATCACTCCTAATTCTTTTTCCGGCCTTCTCAAATTGAGTTTTGACCATGTTGCAAAACTTAGTCAAATGATGACTCCTTTCGGATTTAACACCCAAATTCCACGACTATAATCATCAACAATAGACAAGAAATAATGCACACCCGATAAAGCAGTTTTCTAACCTCCCCAAATATCACAGTGTAATAATGAGTTTGTTTTGCTCTCATACAAGAATCACATGGTTCATTGCTAGATCTGAAATTTTTACCAAGAGACTCGACATACTGAAGTTTTGTGTCTAACACGTAACCTAATCTTTTGTACCAAACTTCCGAACTAACTAAAAATGCCATATTGACGCCCCTAGTCTTCACAGGCTCCATGCAATATAGACCATTACAGCATTTAACCACTTCAATCAGGTTCCTCGAGGGTAAGTTCTTTATAACATAAAAGTCCGAGAAAAATATTAGTCCACAATTAAAATCATTCACTAATTTGGTAACTGAATGTAAATTGAACTTGATATCTGGAACATTCAAGACATTGTAAATTTTTAACCCATTTGGCAAACAAGTTTTGCCAATTCCCTTCATAAGAACACTATGTCCATTTGGTATTCTAATAGGCATCCC
Organism: Platycodon grandiflorus; assembly: GCA_016624345.1. Classification (NCBI taxonomy): domain Eukaryota; kingdom Viridiplantae; phylum Streptophyta; class Magnoliopsida; order Asterales; family Campanulaceae; genus Platycodon; species Platycodon grandiflorus. The sequence goes on along the minus strand of CM028361.1, from coordinate 47,867,029 downwards.
AGATTTCAATTTCGTTTGCTCCTCAAGGATCCTTTCATCACAAGTGATATATTTTGTTGCTCCAGAATCAATCACCCAAGGCCTTTCAAAATAAATCTTACCAGCCATGTTAGCAGTGGGTACTGGCCGAATCTGTCCAGACTTCTCAGATGTTGCTGCAGATGTGGCGTCATCTACGGGATCATCACCATTACATAGGTACTGGATCAGTTTTACACACTGTGTTGGAGTTAATCCTGGAAGGGGGCTTGACTGTAATTCCATATTTGTGCCATACGGGTCACCCTCTGTTCACCTTTTCTACCATCATCACGGGTTACCTTTCTCCACCCAGGAAGATACCCGACTATTTCGAAGCAGCCTTCTATGGAGTGCCCCATCTTGCCACAATGACTACACATTGGTTTGTCTTGCCTTCCTCCATTTCGATCGCTGCTTTCTTTCTCCATACGCCAGTAGGACTAAGTTTGAAACGCCGCTGCCTCCATCCCATGTCTATGAGATATCGTAAATTGGCATTTTTGCTCGTCCTGTGCAGCTGAGCTACAAGATAGTATACTGATCCAATCGATGGAGTAGGTTTTGTGCTTAGAATCTGTATCTTCACAGTCCCAAAAGCTTCATCAAGGCCCATAAGAAACTCATAAGCAACTCTTTCTCACGTAGCATCACAAGTTGTTTGGGAATATCACATGTCCACTTACCACAGGTGAACTTTAGCATGGGAGAAACTGATTGTATCTCGTCCCAAAGCCCCTTCAATTTTGTGTTATAAGCCGAAACAAAAAAATTCTCTTGTCATGTCTATGTTAATGCACGTTTCAAATCGTACGCTCTTGGTGCACTCTCCTTCCCAAACCTCTCTTCCATGTCATGCCAAAATTCTGTGGCAGTCTTAGCGTACTTCACGCTATTCCTTATCTCCTTCTCCAGAGCCGTGTTCAACTACCCTTTTACCATTGCATTGCACCTCTTTCATAGCATTAATTTTGGCGAGTCTTCATCGGGCATCGGAATCGAGCCGTCAACCTAAGCTATTATATATTTAGCGAACAGGGCATTACTTATCTCATCAGCCAAGCCAACATAGTTTTCGTCACGGAGGAGATCACCAACATAGAGTTGGCCAGGGTTGTCTGAAGCGTGGATATAATACAGAGACATGACGTCCACGGTGGTGTGACTGGTGGAAGCCACAACAATTTATTTCCTGTTGTTTAGTTCTGCCATGGTTGACTAAAAACCTGGAAGTTGGACGGCTAGAAGTTTGGTACTGGCAGGAATTAGGTTCTTAGGGTTTTTGTTTTGAACTTGCTTTGATACCATGTAGAATTTGATTTGCAAAGGCGATCTATCTCCTTTCATTGATTAAAGAGGTAATTATACAAGGTATTGATTACAATAGGCAACTAAAAGTCAGCTATAAAGTTATAAACAAATATTCACAAGATCTCCTAATTACGGAAGGAATCCTGCTGAGATCGGCACGAATGTGTCCGAAGATGTGGCGACATCCATCACCACCACAACATCCATCAGGATACTTTCTAAAAAACTGAAATGACCTTACGTTTCTGCTTTAAAAGGGAAAAGGGATCTTTTTGTAAGGTAGAATTTGTTGTTCCTTTTGATTCAAAATAAGGACGAATTTGATCATGTTTATTTTCCCGCATGCAACTAAGGTTTGTGTTGATTTGCCTTACACAATTTTTAAAGTTTTGTGATATAGTTTCCAGTACAAGATATATTTTTCTTCATACACACACACACACACACACACACACACACACACACACACACACAAGAGCCTCATCCTTTAGCAACTGGAAATTATGCTTGGTTGTCAAGAGAATATAGAACACTCTAATATTTGTCTAATTCTCCCCCCTCCCCCTCTTGTCTTTTATCTCCTTTCTTTGGTGGAAAATAATGGTGGATTTTTTTTTTTTTACTAATTAACTACCCATTTGCATTTCTCGGTAAATAAACATATCTCTTCAAATCTTTTGCTAATTAGATTCATAATCATAAACCCTCAGTTTCACTCATTTCCAAAGTTGATCATGTGTGATAGAGATTAGAGAATACCCTAGAATCATTAGGTTAGAAGTCCACATATATTTAAAAGGGTTAATGACACCACTAGTCCCTCGACTATTGTCGATTCCACCAGTAGTCCCTTAACAATTTTTTTTTAAATTTTAGTCCCTTGACTATGAAAATTCGACATGGTTGGTCCTTTTGTTGGATGCTGTTAGTATTTTTTTGTTAAGTCCGTCATGTGCCCATCACGTTCCTTTGGTTAAGGGTATTTATATAATTTTAATGCCCACATTTGCCCCCCTGACTCCCTTCTTCCCCACGTTCTCCCTTCCTCCCTCTATCTCTCTCTCTCTCCTCAACCTTTAAAACCACTCCCTGCATTTGCAAACCAAATTGACCGGACATACTCACTTTTATCCCCAATTATGCCATCGCCCCAACCGATTGCTCTACCCTCCTCCACTAAGACCGGCACTTCGTTAACTCCACCTCCTCAACTCGATCTCAAGCACCGAGTGATCACATGTCTCAACAAACTTTCCGACCGCCACACCCTCGCCGTCACCACCACCGAGCTCGAGTCCATCGCTTTAACTCTCTCCCCTGACACTTTTTCTCCTTTCCTTACCTGCCTCTCCACCACATCTCCTTCTGAGAAATCGCTGGTACGGAAGCAATGCGTCCGCCTCTTAGGCTTCCTCTTCCTTTCCACCAACTCACGGCGACGCTCTCTCTCCTCTCTTCCTCTAAAACAGTTGTGGTACTTTGAAATGGAAGAATTCAAATTTACGGAATGAGAAGATTGTCGGGTAAGGATTTGATTCAGATCTAAAAATGGGTTTCGGGGTGAGCGGTGGCGTTGATGTTGTGCGTTGTTGCTGCTGTTACTGTGTGTGGATGTGTGTGTGTGGTGTGTCTTTGGATGTGTGTGTGTGTGTGTCTATGAGAGAGAGAGATAGAGAGATAGAGAGAGTGTGTGTATGGGTGTGTGTGGTGTCTTTGGATGTGTGTGTGTGTGTGTCTGTGAGAGAGAGAGAGATAGAGAGAGTGTGTGTGTGTGGGTGTGTTTTTAATTTTTTTATTGTTTAACTATTTATTATGAATTTCGCATAATAACGCTTAAAAAATGGTATGTGCAACGCACATGGGTCACTTAATGGAATTTTACTAACGACATCCAACAAAAGGACTAACCGCGTGACTTTTTGGTACTCAAGGGACTGAAGTTTGACAAAAATTTCTTAAGGGACTACTGGTGGAATCGGTCATAGTTGAGGGACTTATAATGTCTTAACCCTATTTAAAATTAATATTTTATTCAAGTTAGTATGATTTGCGACAAGTAAGTGCAACTTAGTTGGTAAGATGTTTCACCTACAACCGATGAGTTATGGGTTCGAGTTACCAGGGGGTAAGTGGAGAATCACTATAGATCCTCTTTAAAGAAAAGAGAAAAAAAAAAAAAAAGTGGAGTATGGTTTGTATGACAAGTACATTTTTGCCTTATGCATATTAAATAGATCGTACATTCTCACATGGTACAATTAACGACTAACAGTTGAATCATGACAAAGTAATAATTGCAAACTAAGCCACATGGATTCGCTTTTGAATGATGTTCCTTTAAGGACTGGTGACTAGTTTCATAGGTCAATGCATTAACAATCAATTCCTTCGATTTGGAGTTGTCTAATTTCGAATTTGTTACCTGATTTAGTATCAATCTTTCCTTACCGCCCTCCCCAATTAATTTAGTTTTTCAGCCGGGCTTTCACTTTAACGACGGGATGGGAAAAAGAGAGACGGGAGCGGATCTCTTACAACTAGCGAGTCACCTTTCTCGCCACTAGAACCACGAAGAAAGACAAATTTTTTATCCAATGAGTGATTAACTTTATACTCATTCATGGCCAGTGAGTTTCCTTTGTTCCGCACATGTTATGAAATAGGATAAATACTTTGTTTTGTGAAAATTATATGTTGTGAAAATTACAACTGAGTTCATCATCTTTAGCTAAATCCTAATCTTACTTGCAACAAATATGAAGGTCGGGACTCAAACAAAGAATTCTACAACACCCCATTGATGTACTGAAGCATATATTGCTTCTTGTAGCAATTATGTCTTCAGATGGGGCTAAGGATATTGCCAGAGACCTTTTGGTGTAAGAATCCTCTATTACAATAAGATTGATCTCCTCTTGCTAGATAGTGATGAGTAAAAGTGAGCTTTAAAAATGATAATTTGTTAGAATGTTGGCACAACAAGTACACTGTAAAGTAAATACTCAGTATAACATATATAATGCCTGACATCATATACCATGATTTAGAGACTTTATCCAGAGGTCACCACTATAAGAATGTGTAGTTGAAATAGGAGTCAAATCCAACGGACTATTTGGATTGCAACCATACACAACCTCGAATGGACTACTTCCCATCGTCTGACTTTTTGATATGTTGTACGAAAATTCGGCATATGGGTAGACACCCAAGATTCGTACACCTACATTATACAAATTGTTCTATAAACAATTGTTTATTTACAAATGGACTAACACTTGTTTCTATGATCATTTCAGGAAACAAACTATCAAACATGACTAACGACGTAAACACAAGCAACTTCAGTTAGATCTACATCAAGCGTCCAGACTGAAGATACAAAGCTTAGAAGGGCCAAAGTGCAAGACACAAAGCCTGGAAAAAGCCAAAAAATAGTTTTGGTGCGTTGAAGCCTTGCTTGGTGCGCTGAAACACCCAAATAGGGTTTGGTGCGAGGACACCATGCCTGGTGCGCCGCACACCAAACTTGACATTTGCCTCACAAGTCAAGCCGCCTGGCTGCTGAAGACTTTAAAGGCACGAACGAAGTTTCCTCCAAACTTGGCCTGGAGAGTAACATGTAAATATCTCTCTGTCAACCTCCTATATAAGAGCTCTCAGCTCTCTCCCTTAAATCATCCAAGACACAACAGAACAACAAAACAAACCAACACCATCCTCAATCCAAGGAATCATCCAACTCTCTCCCTTTCTCACTGAAGAAGGAAAGAATAAGAAAAGAAAAGAAAGAAAAGAAGAGTTTCAAACTCTCCCTCTTTCACTCACACACAAACACACAACACAAACACAAAACATAAGTCTTCCTTTCCTCGTATCAGTAGCAGTGGAAGTACAACGGTCAGGCTACGAGCTAGCTTGATCCAATATAACACAACGACTTAGAACATGGCCCGAATTCTGTAAAATGATAGAAGGTAACCCCTTCCGCCAGTTAATTTCTATATCCATTTAACATGTAAATAAATATATATGAAATGTGTATATATTTATTTCAATACATTTTGATATGCAAATACATGTATTATAGTTGTTAAATTAAAGTATATATTATGGTATATAAACATATATACATGGAGATAAATACTCCGTAATACATTTCTCAAATCTCATAAAATAACAAACTCACGATACTTAAATACAAGCATGCAAACATGTAGAGCCGAAAGGGTGAGTTGGGTCCGTAAAATCTTCCCAAATCGTAACTTGGCCCCTGAACCCATAATCTCTGTTTTTCTCTTGTTTATTTCATAAACAAGAGTGGCGACTCTGTTTTCAAAATAAATGTATTTTTTGCACGTTTATCAAACACCAATCACAGAGGGAAGCCCAAGATCGAAAAGGCCCGAGAGCGATCTGCGGATCGGGGCACTCACAGGGCTACTCTGCTGGGGACATTTGTTTTTTAAAATAAAAAAGAGGGTCAGACTCATTTTTTATACATGATTGTATGCTCACATATTTAAATATCACTAGTTTATTTTATTTTTTTGAAATAACTAAAGTATTATTTTTGTAGCATATAAATATTATGTGTATACATTTTTCGGCATCATGTCAATACTAACTCTTGCAGGTACAAATTCATTTATTCATTATTTGTACATTTTTCGGGCATGAATGCCCATTATTCATTTGTACATTTATTATTTTATTTATGTCTTTTTCATTTTGGAAAATAGGACATAAATGTAATAATTAGAAATAGGATAGACTTCCCATTTTTTCTATTTCTTTTCCTCTCTTTCCTCGGGGCTTTAAACCCTCGATATGTGGATATGTTTCCTTTCCTACTAATTTCAACTACTAACAAAACACAACCCACATCACATGAATCAGAAAAAAATAGACATATCTCCCTCTTATTCTGTACATATCTATTTCACTTCCATGTTTATATAATTGTAAAAAGAGTCTTAGACACTGCGCATACACGCACACTCATTTATTCTAGACTGTTGCCAAGCTTAAAACCCTGGTATAGCCACGTTGAAGTGAAACTGGGTAGATCATGAGCCCAGCATTCCTTCATCCGACACTATCCCTTTCTGCGCGATTATTAATCGTCCCCCGGGAAGTAAGCCATCCTAGCCCTGCATAGCCACGCGTAATTCATTTAGATTTCTAAGACACTTCAAATGACCGGTTGGTTCTTATTGTCACAAACATACTTTGTCATTCCTGTGCATAAAGACAAAGGACAACAAGTCAAAAGAGTCATCGACCGACAAAAGAGTCTGTTTGATCACAGCCAACAAAAATGTTGAGAAATAAACACCAAAATCAAAAAAGAGTCATACTCTCAAAAAGAGAATCATGGTGATCAAAAAGTCGACAAACAAAGTCCTCGTGCACAGGATTAACAAAGAAGTCCATGGAATTTTTCTTGATAATTCGGATGGTGGATCCTGAAGAGAATATAGTCCCTTCGCCTGAGATCTGTCCAATCTTGGGAAGTCGAAATACAGGTGGAATACGAAGGTCATATATTCTTACGAGAGAATCCACTGTTCCAGGAATGGTTCACAAGTCAAAACAAATTGTCGCTTGTCCAACCATCTTAGGGTGAGTCAAAAGTAAACGAGGAACAATAAAAATTGTGTTGTACCCAGAAACACTTCTCGAACCTAACTCCTACCCATACCCCCAACCTTTCAGAAACCTGGACTTGAATTTGAGGAGGACTAGCACTGGGAGGTTGACAAGTGTTTCAAGTTTGGGTTCAGAGTCAAGTACAAAAAGTCTGCATTTTAATCAGATGGTCGATCAGGAAGATAGCACTTCTGCGGGACATGACACAGGGGCTCTAGTATACGTTCCAACCCCAGCAATGCAATAGTGGATGGACCAAAGCATGGAAACCATGATAAATAGGTTTTCATCCCTTATCTAAGGTCAAGGGGCTGATAATAGGACTGCACCTGTCTCTACAGGACTTGTCAACCCATCACCTTCAATTGTGAATGCAAGTCTGCCCAATCCTAACTCCTACCCACATCCCTACTCTCTATATCCATATCCCCCATATCCAAACACTTATCCATCTTACCCAAACACATTTCCTCCTTAGCCAAATGCCGATCCAAACATCTATCACCAATCTCAGACTACCACAATCTCAATCCCAAACACTACCACGCCTCCTACAACTCGCATCACATCTCCACCTACCAACATTCCTTTCCTAAATCTAAATGCATTTCCATTCTACATGACCATCCCAATTCAGGATAGCCCACACTTAAACCTAAATAGTTATAACCCTCAGCCTTCGGCCAAACCAATCTATACCTTTGCTGGCTATGTACTACCTTTAGTTCCTTCGGTGGGACAATTCTCGGGCACAACTATGGTTGATACCAACGATGCTGAACTTACAAACAAAGGTGAAATCAGAGAATTGAAAGACATGGTTCTGAAAGTCTTGAACAAAGGCAAGTTCACCGCTGAGTAATGACACTACAGCCTGTTGCCATTTTACTACCAAAGTTCAAAATGTCTGATATCAAATAATTAGATGGGACATGATGCCCTATTTCACATCTTAGGTCTTATGCCCATGTTATGCAGCAGAGAGGTGCAAGCTTCGAAGCAATGGCCTCCAATTTTCACTTAACTTTAATTTTTATTTATTATTATTTTTTTTTTTGGAAAACAGGGGCGGCACCCTGCTAGATTTTATTAAAAGAAAGGAAAAGATACAGAGGGGGACAACCTAGCCTTACCCTGGGAGAAGGGGGACAAAGAAGCCAAACCTCAATCGAATACATAGGGTTTTAACAAAGAAAGAAATAAAACTCCCAAAAAAAAAAAAAAAGTACACAAGAACTAAGCAATTCTAATATGAGGAGTATCACTCTTATCTAAATGGATAGTCCCACGAATACGACTGGAAAGCTCAGAGAGAGATGAGAACTCATAATTCTTTCCTTGATCGCAACCCTAGTGAGCTAAAGCATCTGCCACCGAGTTAGCTTCCCGAAAATATTGAGAAAAGGATAAGTCCATGGTTGTTTTAATAGAAGCAATTGCGCGAATCATATACAAACAGGCCCAAGGAGGAAGAGCTTTGCCTGAAATGCACTCGAAAAGAACTTTAGAGTCAATTTCAACTAAGGCCCATAGTAGGACGAGAAAGCCAAAATCATATTTCCCAAAGCATTACGAACAATCCCTCCACCAGCACTACAAGCAGTATTGCCCCGACAAGCCCTATTTGTATTTAACTTGACACAACCATCCGGAGGTTTAATGCAAAGCACAAAACTAATAGTCTTAGGAAGCCTACAACCCAATTTGAAAGAGTGGGACGACCAATTTGCATTCGGATGGAAGGAAATCCCAGCCTTATTTAAAATACACATAAATTCATACTTGATTCGAGAAATAAGAATCCAATCCGGGCTACGAAACCCTTCATGAACAGCCCTATTGCGATGCTTCCAAAGCTCCCACAAGATGAGAGATGGGATAACCGTGTACAAGACAGAATTATCGCGATTGAACCACCAGGCAAAGCAATGTTGAGTAATGGAGGACGGAATGGGAACAACTTCTCCTAGCCTGTTAAATTTGGCCCAGACTTTTTTAGCAATAGGACTAAGAAGGAAAACGTGCATGTAAGTTTCCATATTACCAGCATCACAGCAGGCACATCGAGAGTTTGAAGAGAAACCTTTTTTGACAAGGCTCTCATCAATGGGTAATCTAAACTTCAGCAATTTCCACTTAAAAATACTGATTTGTCGAGGGAGGTGCTTGAACCAAATAAATCTGGTCGAGTCAAGCGTTGGAATGGACCTCCTAGTAATCTGCCAAGCTGAGGATATAGAGAACTTCCCATTTGAGGAAGCACTCCAGCAAGCAATATCAGGTTCATCAGACAAGCAAATACCATGATTCATAATGGATTCAAGAACAGCAGGGCCTAAGACCAAACCAACTGACGCTGAGGAGAGAATATCATAAACCCGAGAGGATGACCTAGCTATGGGTCTGTTCAAAATAACATCAGGCAGCCAATTATCAAGCCAAAGAGAGCAGTGTCCTATTCCCACGATCCACTTGATATGAGGCTCAGCACCTTCATGAATAGAGTGCATTCGACGCCAAATATACAACCCCAAAGAGGAGAAAGAAACAGGATGAACTGATGCACAGTACTTAGCCTTCATAAATCTAGACCAAAGGTTATTAACTGATCGAAAATGGTAACAAATCTGTATAGAGAAGGCAGAAACAATATCGTGGAGAGAGCGAATGCCCAAACCCCCTTCGAGAGTGGGCCGGCAACATTGATCCCATGCTATCCAATGAGCTTTATTTTTATTGTCTATTGACCCCCAGAAAAAATTGGCCAACATTCTATTGAGAAGTTAGAGAACAGCAGCAGGAGGATCCATAATAGCTAATTGGTACATAGCTATAGAATGAAGCATCGAGTTAATGAGAGTCACCTTCCCCGCTTGATTTAAAAGGGAACCAACCCAAGAGCTAATCTTAGCTTGCAGCTTTGCGATCAATGGATAAAATAAACTCTTCTTCTTGTGCCCTTCAAAAAGAGGACACCCCAAATAGGTAACCGGGAGAGCTTTGAAGGCAAATCCTAAACGACGCCCAATAGAGGAGTTCTAAAAGCCGAAGTGCGAGTTGATGTCATGAAACAACTCTTAGCAGCATTAATTAATTTCCCAGAACACCTTTCATATTGAGCTAGAAGGGCTCTATGCTGATCAAGAGAATGTCTATTCCCATTACAAAAAATAACAACATCATCAGCAAAAGCAAGGTGGGAAATTATAGGACAACCACTAGAGGAGGAGTACACATAATGGGGGTTAGCTTCTTGAACTTTATTCAACCCACGGCTAAGAACTTCGGCAACAATAATAAAAATACATGGAGAAATAGGGTCACCTTGACGAAGGCCTCGTGAAGAATGAAAAAAACCTACCAGATCCCTATTTACTAGAATAGAAAACCAGTTGTCAGAAATAATACGCCATATCATATCAGTAAAAACTTCTCCAAAACCAAACTTCCAGAGAACCTTGATCAAGTAAAACCAAGAAATTCGGTTGTAAGCCTTAGCCATGTCCAATTTTATAATGATATTAGACCCATTCATTTTTTTCCCAAGGTGATGCATCAGCTCATGAGCCAAAAGAAGATTATCCTAAATAACACGACCATTCATAAAAGCACCTTGATTTTTCGAAATGATAGAAGGAAGGAGACAAGCCAGACGATTGGAGATAAGCTTAGTAATGACCTTATTACAGAAGTTACACAGGCTAATAGGGTGAAGGTCCTTAAAAGAAGCAACCTAATCAGATTTTGGGATGGTGATAATAAGCGTGCTAGTCCAGGACTTCGGCATTGGAAACCCCGCCAAAAATTTCGAAACAACAAGATGGTCATAAGCGATGGTATCCCAACAGGCAGTATAAAACTTTCCAGAAAATCCATCCAGCCTAGCGGCACTATCCCCATTAAGAGAGAAAACCACTTCCTTTACTTCTTTTAGACTGGGAGGGGCGGAAAGGAGGCAGTTCTGATCCTCCAAAATCAATGGGGGGATAACCTCGAGCGATTCCTCATCAAAGACATCGCAGGCTGAAAGCTGATCGCTAAAGTACTCCACAGCAGCAGCCTTAGTATCAGACTCTGCAGTGAGAGTGGTTCCATGCAGGTCAGATATTTTATGAATGTGCAATCGGCGATGAGATTGTTTAACCAAAGCATGGAACAGCTTAGTATTACCGTCCATATCCTTCAGCCATCGTGTAGGCTTTCAAAACCGAACTGTAGCCTACAAAGATTCCTGCCTCTGCTTTTTTATCCAGCTTGTCTCTCTTCACCTGTGGAATGTAAGAGAAATAAAGGCAACCAAATGTCTTCAAATTCAAGAGCCTGGATTTGTAACCATACCATGCTTCAAATGATGTTTTTTTCTGCAAAGCTTTTGTTGACAATCTGTTCAGCAAAAAAACAGTCGTACTTGTAGCCTCAGCCCAAAATTTCTTTGGCATTCTTTTTCCATGTAGTAAGCATCTCGTCATCTCCATAATAGTTCTGTTTTTTTACTCTACTACTCCATTTTGTTGTGGAGTATACGGCGCTGTCAACTGTTGCTCAATGCCCGAATCTTCACAAAACTTGTTGAACTTGTTTGAGATGTATTCAGCTCCATTATCAAACCTTATCATCTGTAATTTTTGTTCACTCTGTGTTTCTACCCAGGCTTTAAACTTCCAGAAGATGCCAGCAACCTCATGTTTAAATTTCATGAAATAAATCCAACACATTCTCGTGTAATCATCAATGAAAGCAATATAAAACTTGCTTCCATTTAATGATGGTGTTCTTTGAGGTCCTCCCACGTCTGTATGGACCAACTGCAGCTTTTGCGTAGCCCTCCAAGCCTTGTTTTGTAGAAACAAAAGCCTAGTATGCTTCCCATATTGACAGGAAGCACATACCGACAGCTCCTCATCTAATTCAGGTAATCCTTCCACAAGATTATTTTTCTTCATGAAGAGTAAGGAAGCATGATGAAAGTGCCCCAATCTTTTGTGCCAAAGAACTGAGTTGCTTTCTTGCTTGTGTACAGCAGCCTGCTCATCATCTAACAAATTTAAGGAAAAAAAATTTCCTCGCATTTGGATTTTGAACACCTCCCTACCTTCTACATCTTTAATCAAACAATTTTTGTCCTCAAACAAAACCTTATAGCCTTTCTCCAATAACTGACCAACACTTAAAAGATTTTGATTAATTTCAGGAACATATAACACATCCGAAATTAATTTCAAACTTGAGAGGCCTTCAATTGCTACTGTCCCTTTGCCTTTTGCTGTAATAAATTCTCCATTTCCAATCCTAATTTTGGAAATAACAGTTTTGTCTAGCTCTTTGAAGAGATCACGATCGTATGTCATGTGATTCGTACAACCACTGTCTATCAACCAACTTTCTGCGGAGCTATTACCGGCAAAGCACGATGCCGTAAATAACTGCTCCTCTTGCACTTGATCAATGGCAACCTTGGCTTCTCCTTCCTGCTGTTGATTCTTGCATATCTTCTCCATGTGCCCTAACTGTCCACATTTATTGCATTTAACATCCGGTCTCCACCAGCACCTTTTATGTGGGTGATTAGTTTTCTTGCAAGTAGGACATGGTGGATAGATTTGAGTGCCGTCATTTTTGTTGTTGTTGCCAGAACCTGATCCCGACGGGTTGTTATTATTTTTTTTTTCTTCCATTGTTGTTGCCCTGTGATTTGACTAGACAAGCCCCTTCCACAAAAGCCCCCTCCACAGCTCCTTGTCTCATAAGCCTTCTTTGTTCTTGTGCCTGAAATGTATTTAGAAGCTCTGCCAAGGTGATACTTGACAAGTCTTTAGCATTCTCGAGTGATGCAATTGTAGGCTCAAACTTTTCAGGAATTGTAACTAGAATCTTCTGAACTATTCTTGAATTAGAAAAATCAGTACCAAGAAGTCTTACCCTATTTACAATGTAAAGAAGCCTGTCACAGTAGTCCTTGATTGTTTCTGAATCCTTCATCCGCTGCATTTCGAATTCTCGAATCAAGTTCAGAACTTGCATGCCTCTGACCTTTTCATCTCCTAAATACTCCTTTCTCAGAAAATCCCAAATTTCTTTTGCTGTCTTTAGCGTCATGATTCTGGTGAAAATTGTAGGTGAGACCGCTGTAAACAGGTTACTCTTTGCCTTTGATTTCCTTTGTTTCCTCTCCTTGTGATACTTAATCTGTGCTTGTTGGATTGTTCGGCAACGCAGCCACCTCATAATCTTCTTCAACAGCTTCCCATAAATCATTTGCATCAAGGTGGGCTTCCATTTTGATAGCCCACACTTGATAATTTGTTCCATCGAACATAGGTGGTGCCATTGCAGCAGTGAAACTGACTTCGAATCCATCCAGAAAATTTGTAGGCTTTTGTGCTTTGTGTGGGCTATGTGGTGAGTATTTAGGAAAAGTGTTTAGGCTCTCTCAATCTCACAGGTCCCTCAAGATACCATCAACTCTGATACCAATCTGTTGGTTTTTGAATCTTAAAAATCAATAGATAGCAAGGAATACTTATATTTCTTGGGACTGAATGTTCTATTATTTTTATTGAATCAAGTGCTGAATTTATACATGAATTTTTCTTAACTAAAAAAAAGCATATCACAGAGGATATAAAGGCAGAAAATCATAACTAACAGCTTATCCACAAATGTGGTTACTAACTGAAAAATTCAAATAGATAACTAAATGCTCCTATAGTCTAGGTCAGACTTATTAAACACTTAAATCTGCTGACTTAATCAACAACAGCTCCTGATGCACTTTCATTCAACAATTTCAAAGGCAGCGTCTTCTTCTTTCTCTCTGTGTCGTCTCCTTTGTTTTTTGTTCTTGGTTTATTCTTTGTTTTTCTATCATGCATTTTATTTCTCTTATAGTAAGGAGGCAGCAACAAGGACAAGGACAGTGGCAAGGAAAGAAGATGCAACAAGTGGTGCAGAAAACAGAGAGCTTGCCTCAAAAATGCAACATGCAGCCTCTGCAATGCCAGATCCATGTCGTCTGGTTCTACACATATAGACTCTGCATAAGACGAGGACACCTATAAAAGGGTTCTCGTCTATATAATCCATGTGTATTGCAATAAAGCAAATGATAATAATATGCACACCATCATGACCAAACTATTTTACTCTTAGCAACGATTGTAGATATTTCTTCTTCTTTTTTTCTTTTTTTGTCTTGGTCTACAACTAATTCATGCTTGCGGTTGCAAGTCTACTACTATTGAGAGTCAATCTCACTAAATGTATTACTTCACACAGTCGAACGCGTAACATCTCTCTGAATGGATTGATTTACACAGGAACTCAATGGTGGTCAAGCAAGCGAGCCAACCAATTGGGTTGGGTTGTAGATAATTCTTAATTTTTTTAGGTTAGAAATTTCTGGAGTATTTCTGGTGCAATTTACTATTGTTATTTTTTAAAGGCTTCATTCTCAATTTGGTCACCATACTTTGTCAAAGATTTCGATAAGCTCACTCTACAATATTTTTTCACAATTTAATAATTGTACTTGATCAAAAGTTTCTCTAAAGTCACTCAAGTCAATTTCATTAGTTATGTTGGACGGAAGTCTACGGAAAGACCAGAATGCCCATTAGCTTTGGAGAATTAAATGCCGTTTAAAAATTATGAAACAGACTAATATAACCTTCTAAATAGAATGTGATGTGCACATGATTTCTTGAAAATAATCCTTTCCTGTTTTAATATTAAATATACAAATAATTCTATCAAATAAAAAGATTGAGAAGTAAATTTTGAATAAATATTAAAAGATCACTTTTTATGATTCTTTGAGTTGTAAAAGTTAAAAGTAAGAGTATAAAATTTATTTGTATAAATATTATGCTTCAAAATAACAAAACAAGGAAAATTGTATTTAAACTTTTTTTTATAAAAGATTATGTCGGCCTTTTCTAAAACAATAAATTCTTTAACTTGACTTTTCTAATAAAAACTAATTATATTAAGCAAATGCATTAGATTATTATGAGATAGTTATTATCGTAGAATACATGTAAGATTAAACTAGAGACCTAATTAACCTCAACCTTATATCATTAATAAAATAAAAATGACAATTTGAGTATTTTCAATGAACCGTAACCGGGTAATTTCACAAGAATCCCAAATCCAAACATTAACAATTTGGTATTTTCAAAAACCCTAGCCGGGTAATTTTTCAAGAAACCCAAATCAAAACATGGACAATTTTGGTATTTTCAAGAACCCTAACTTGAGTTGGAATTGAAATTGAGCCGAAGGAATCTCTCAGAATCATGAAAGAGGGAGAGATGCTCTACCTTCACTATGAAATCTAAGCAACCATTGCTTCGTTCCCTAGCCTGGCTTACGAATTTGAGTTATGGGATTCAACTGCAAAATACCAAGAGAAGAGATTCCATTGAAGGATATAATAAGAAAAGGGATCTCCCTTTTTATCTGCTTAGTCTTTCCCTTCAAATTCTCTCTTTCTTCGAGGGCGAACTGCGAAGAGAAAGCGAAATTAGAATGGCTTTTGGACTAAGGTAGTAGGTGATTTTAGCCATCATGGTCAACAGGCAGATCATCAAAGAATGATTATGGCATTCATCAATTTTGAAAGTCCTGTCATTGTGCAGCTAGTATCACTTCCATGGATGGCTATTTACCCAAAAACCTAATCTTGACTGAATTGGGCTACTTGAACCTCCTGTTCATAGTCCTAAATACTGTATTCTAATATGATTGATGCGATCGGCGCGTAGGAGGACGAGAAAGTGGACCCAGGTAGGAATGGCTACCAGTCACTTCCTTTGGGCAGGCTAGTCTAATATATGGCTTACATCCCAGTAAAAGAAAAGCGGTAGAGGTTCTTTGGGATTGGTATTTCCTTTGTCTAGTAGCTTAGTTTTTTCCCATGGCTATGATTCTTCCCCAGCTGCTGCTCCGCGAAGGCACAAAGCCTTTCTATTCTATGCCCATCATTGAACTGCGGCCACTAAAGGAAATGCCTAAGATTGGTCTTAGGTTATTAGTAAGGGTATAACTTGTCATGTGCAAAACACATAATATTAGTAAGGTTATATTCACGTTCTCCTAAAAAGTTTAAACTTTTCATCTAAAAAAATTGGACAGAGCAATGAACGTGAAACTTACGTCCAAATACAGTTACTAAAGTAAGAAAAAGTGATGTAGAGTTACCAAATACAGTTACTAAACTAAGAAAAAGTGATGTAGAGTTAGCTTAACAAAATCTTGAAAAAATTAGGGTGAACAAATTGAGAATTATGCCTTTTCTAAAAACCAATGAAACATATATCAAAATATTTATTCCAAAGATAGTAAACTTTTAATATAAGTCATGCTTTTGAACCGGTCAGTTCAACTCGAGTTTGCGGCTAGCACGATTTACAAGAAAATCTATATAATCAATAATATCAACCCCATACAACAAATTATAGGAGAGTAAGTAGAGCTCATGCAGACCAAGCTCAAAAATAAATTAAAAATAAAAAAGGCAAAGCTCAGCTCGTCCCAATCTCACGCCTTTATCCATGTAAGTGATTGGCTTTCTTGACAATTTATAGAGAATACATAGGCTAAACATCAGCAGATTTAATGAATACTTGTAGATTTAATGTGTTACTAAATTTGCAGGAGTAAGTTAAAATATTAATTACGCATGTTACATATATTGATTATTACAATTCTCCTTGGTATATAATATACATTGCTTAATGTCAATATAATATACATTGCTTAATGTCAATTTAATGGGAATCTTGTGGGTAAACATCAGCAGATTTTTCCAGTAAGTCAAGATCATTACAACATTTATCAAACTTTGGTTTCACAAGTTCAAACCGAACTAGCAGCTTCTGTTGACGGAAAAATCGTCTTCCAAAGGCATTTTTGTCATTGATTCTGCCTTCATAATATCCAAGTTGGTGCGCCGTATAATCTTTCTAACTTGCTGAATATTGATTAGCAACCAAATTAATTAAGGCAAACATATGAAGGAAATTTGAGATTAGATAAGATCAAAAGAAAAAAATGCCAATTAGACGGATAATTACATGTCTTACGCTTGTGACCTCCTCACTCGTCAAGTTTGAAGAGTCACCACTCTTTACCTTAGCGTTGCATTCCTGTGGATATATGCATGTATTATAATTATTAAGTGAAAATAATTGGCACATTATATCAAATTAACCAAACTCCATGGGGTTGCAGAGCAAGTAGAAGAGCAAGAGTACGTGATCTAGCATCTCTTTAATTCTCTGCACAATGAGATGTATGATATGAGGGATAACATGTAATTACAAGGACACTGTAAAAGAAATATTCAAGTTTCCTATTGTTTTCCTTCATTTCCACATCAATGTACATAATTCGCTTCTTTAGTTGCATTATATAGATAGTGATACTCATATTAAAAGATGAAGAAATACCTTCATTATAACCCGGTAAGGTTTTGGGTTTCTTGCACGAGCAGATTTTATTATTAAACCATTTCTTTTCCAGAATTGTTCACTTGAGGGAAGTTGTTGTGGAAATGAAATGGCTCTTAATATTTCTTTACTCATTCCCAATTTCATGAGGCCTTTGGATCTGAAATATAAGCAAGAGATTTCAGATAAAGCAAAATATTCAGTTCCCACATATATATCGAGAATGAAGTAAATAAGAAGCAGAGATTAATTTTATTTGATCTTTTACTAGTTCAATGTCTCAATAAAGACTAAATCCCCCTTAAAGCACCTCTAGCAGACTTACATATCATATATATCCTTCAGTTGTATCTATATAAAAGACAATCAAACTTAACATGAAACGATTGAACTTTAAAGGATCACAGTCTCTAAATCATGGTATATTATGTCGTGTATAATTATCATTTTGAAAGCTCACTTTTACTGGTCACTATCTAGCAAGAGGAGATAAATCTTATTGTAACAGAGGATTCTTACACCGAAAGGACTCTGGCAATATCCTTAGCCCCATCAAAAGACATTGCTACAAGAAGCAATATATGCTTCAGTACATCAATGGGGAGTTGTAGAAGTCTTGTTTGAGTCCCAGCCTTCAGATTCGCTGCAAGTAACATTAGGATTAAGCTCAAAATGATGAAGTCAGCTGTAATTTTCACAACCTTATAAACAGCAGTCACAGTTACCATCAAAATGAAGTATTTACCCTATTTCATAACATGTGCGGAACAAAGCAAACTCTTTTCTTTCTTTTTTTTTTTGGAACAAAGCAAACTCACTGGCCATGAAAGAGTACAAAATAAATCACTCATTGGATAAAAGGTAAGAATTCGAACTTCCACAACTCCAAATCCAAGGAACTAATTGTTAATGCATAGACCTATGAGACTGGTCACCGGTCCTCAAAGGAACATCATTCAAAAGTGAATTTATGCTACTTAGTTTGCAATCATTACCTTTGTCGTGATTAGATTGTTAGTCGTTAATTGTACCATGTGAGAATGTATGATCTATTTAATATGCATACGAAAAAAATGTACTTGTCATGCAAATCATACTCAACTTGAATGAAATATTAATTTTACATGCATGTGGACTTCTAACGTGATGATTTTATGGTTTTCTCTATCGCACGTGATCAACTTTGGAAATGAGTGAAACTGAGGATTTATGATTACGAATCTAATTAGCAAAAGAATTGAATATGTTTATTTACCGAGAAATGTGAATGTGTAGTTAAAGCTATCCAGGATGCTGCAGAAAAACAACGTGAAAATGTGAAGGTTAAATTAGTAAGAAAAAAATCCACCATTATTTTCAAGCAAAGAAAAGAGATAATAGACTAGGGGGGTTGGGAATTAGACAAATATTAGAGTGTTCAACATTCTCTTGACAACCAAGCATAATTTCCAGTGGCTAAAAGATGGGTCTTTGTGTGTGTGTGTGTGTGTGTGTGAAGAGAGATCAATCTTCTACTGGAAACTATATCACTAGCATCTCAACCATCCGAATTTTCAAAGTTTAGTAATGCAAATCTACACAAACCTTAGTTATATGCGGGAAAATAAACAGGATCAAATTCGTCCCTATTTTTAATCAAAAGGAAGAACAAATTCTACCCTACAAAAAGATCCCCTTTCCCTTTTGAAGCATAAAAGTAAGGTCATTTACGTTTTTTTTAGAAATGATCCAAAGCAAGGATAAACATATACGCTTTGTTGAAAAAGAAAAGAAAACCAGATCATCACTTGGGTATTAATTTTAATTGTTCCAACACCTTTCAAATCCAAGAATCCAATAATCATCTTTGGCTCTTAATTTTAACTTTGCAATTGCACCCTTTCAAATCCAAGAATCCCAAGGAAATTAAATTCCTCCTCAAGCTAGGAACATGACGAACTTCAGTTAGCGTTTTCACTCTATCTTAGGTCTTAATTTTAATTGTTCCAACACCTTCAATCTTGCAAGAAGAATCATTCACTAAAAAGACATCGCCACGTGCACTTTTGTTAGTAGAAAACATATCTTTATTGGAATAAATGTTAAAAGAACAACCGAAATTAAGAACTCATTCAATCCGTAGATTATCACCACACACAATCACATTAAGTACATCATCGTTATTCTCGTCAGTGCTAATATCACCCTCATTAAAAGTGGAAATATTAGCATCAAAATTCAATTATTTCTTCACTTCATCTTTGAGATTTTGACAATTACGAACAACATGATCCATCTAATTACAATGTCAATACTTTTTTCTTGGAAGTCTTCTTATTCTTCTCACCACTACTAAAACTTGACCAGACGAATTTCTAACATGATCAACTTTGATTCCCACATATATAACATCACTATTATTATTATTCTTAGAACTTTTATAAATAGAATCATATTCACTTAATAATGAAGTTTGTACCTCACCCAAAATAAGCGTGTATTTTTCATGTATAATAGTAATAATTAAATGCTTGTAAGATGATGGCAAGCAAAATTAAACCTTGATATTTGTTTCCAATTTTAACACGACATTAGCTAACTCATAAAGTATCTTGTTAAAAGCATTAAAGTGATCATGAATATTCGTACCTTCAGATATTGTGAAGTTAAACAACTTCTTCTTCATGAATAACCGGTTTTACTTAGATTTTTCCATATAGAGACTCCAACTTCCACCATAATGTCTTCGCAGATTTTTCGGAGATAACATTGTAGAAAATATTATCTGCGCAACATCATCAAATATTGCTAGCTGCCTTTTGATCAAATCTCTTTTGTACCTCATCGTTCATATCCTTGGGCTTTAACCTTCCAAGGCAATCTCTTGATTTATTTGGATCAACACATCTCTATCTTTAACTTGACACAAGCTAACATTATTACTTCCGTTATATTTGTCCAACTAGAACTGCGTAGAATTTTCAACGTCCACCATCTTCAGAACACCAATCTATTGATTAAAATTTTTTGACTAGCCCAAAGCTTTTTGTCTCTCTCACTTGGCCACGCGCTCTCTCTCAATTTGTCTCAAACGCATGACCTTTTTATATAGGTCATGTTCACCTTGATTAAACGAAATCTAATTGGAATTAATAATTATAAATTAAGTTGAATAACCAAGCTAGCATGTTCCCACCCAATTCCTATTCCTTCTATTGGTAGGAAACCCACATATATTCTAACTCTAAATTTGAAGCATATTTCAACAATTCCTTAACTAATTGCAAAATTCTTGAGACCATTGGCACTAAAATATACATATATACATATATTAAGGTTAAAATACCAAATAAATCATATATTTAGTGCACATATATTAGGAATGAAGTATATGAGAAAGGGGAGATATGTTTTTTTCTTTTCCTAGAAAAATTAAAATTTAATTACTAGGCCAAAAAAAGGACAATAATGTCCCATTCGAGACTAAACATCCCCCTGCATGCGCCCCCTTAAGAACACCTCCATCTAAGTTATACATAACTCAAGACTCAAGAAATAATAACCAATGGATTAAACCCACATCATATCATTGAGTTGTTTCTAAAATAAACAAAAAGTTTAACATTAAAGAATCGATGAACATGTGCAATATGTAAGTAAAATATATAACAATAATAGAGATGATACTAAAACTGCGTTTAGTACCTTAAGATCCTTGAAATGCCAAGAACAACGATCTTATGAGAATTATCATTATTGTTTAAGATGTCAACCTAAACAATAGAAATGTAAATTATATTAGACAAATTAAGTAGGATTTAAAGAAAAAATTTGATAGTTTGAATTAGGGTCAACGTAAAGACAATTAGAAATATGACAAGATTAGTAGAAACCCGTGGTATCATGTACCAATTACGCAATATGTTTATGTCTAAATGGGAAATTACTATTTCTATTATACATAAATAAAATTTAAAGAGTCCAAATATTTTTGCCGAGAAGTCAAGGGCTTCTTTACTAACAACAAAGAAAATATCATCTGAAAAATGACTTGTTTCTTCGATTATGAAACCTAAGAAAGAATATATATATATATATATGCATTCTTTGATTATGATAATATAATCATAGTAACCTCAGTAAGGACATATATTAATGGATATGTATGTTAGGACATTAACATTAAACGGTTCGATCAGATTCTATTTACTAGAGAATTGTGAATTGAACTACTCTTATCAGTTTAGAGAAATGAAATCAATGACCGCTTGCATAGCCAAATTGAACTGAACCAAAGCATATGACAATCATATAGCTAAATCTAACTGAACCCAACCATCTTAAATTGGTTTCGGACGTCTAGAAAAAAAAGTTTTGAGGAGGTACAACAAATAAGGGGAAAGATGAATCAACATGAAAAGACATGTTCGAATTCAAGATAAATCAAACTTTACGCATGTGGACAAAAGTTACAGATTAAATTCAATTATTCTCTCCGTCTCAATTGAAGAGATGCATCTTGACTTATTGCACAAACTAAAAAATAAAAAATAATGAGAAAAAAAAAAGATTGAAAAACTATTAATTTCCTAATATACCTTATGTTGTATGGCCACAATTTCAAGGTGTTGTAGTTGATATGAAATTACTATTCTTCACCACAAATAAAATAAAATAAAAAGTATTCAAGACATTATGTTAAAAAAAAGAAAAAGTCTCCCAAAAAGGAAAGGTACCCCTACAATAGAGAGTTTAGGACAAACTCTAAAGAAAACTGTACCTCATCAACTGGGACGGAGGTAGTTAACTTTCAAAAGAAGGCTAAAAGTCAAAATTGCAAACTAAAACAAAAAAATTGAATGTTGAATCAAGCAACCATGAACCTGGCATAATAAGAAGAGTATATTTGTGCAAATATTTGTTTCTACCATAGCCTTAATCTGACAGATTTGCTTCCTTGAAGAAAATAATAATGCGAAAATTATATTCCCAGCCAATGATGTGACAGATCTGAGAAAACCCCTTCAAGATAAGTTCAAGGGTATCTAATCACCAATAACAAGAAAGGCACGCTTGCATTGGATTGGGAGGGGCAAGGAGAACTTAGATCAGAAATGTTGACCTAAATAGAGAGGCGTCAAGAATAGGGAGAGACAGATACGATCAGTAACGATTAGGGAGAGGAATTGCGATTTTGGGAAAGAAAAGTTCAGTGGAGGTTAGAGAGAGAGGGAGAGAGAGAGAGAGAGAGAGAGAGAGAGAGAGAGAGAGAGAGAGAGAAAAAAGTGTTCAGATTGAGAATGACTAGTTTGGAGGAAGAAGACTAGGGTTTCCTTTGGTCGCAAATCATACAAGTTACATTTATATAGGATTGATCAACGGCCAAAAATTTCCTAATAAATCCAACAGTTGGGAATTAAAGTTAAATAATGGATACAAAAATACGTTAAATAAATAAAATATGTACGTGTATATATATATATATATATATATATATATATATACACACACACACGTATACATGCGAGGGTGGTTTTGTTTGGTTTTATTGCATCACAAACAATTGACCATACTAAATCGGCTAGCTTGTCAAATTTATAAACTGTGATTGAACCAACCATGCGATAAATCAAACCAAACTAGCTGGTTTGGTTTGATTCCACGGTGCCGCAGTTAAGATTTATACCTCTAATGTATGTGTGTCTGCAAGAAAAAATGACACATAGATTAATGCTGAATAATTGATATCTATACAATTGTATGAGTGTGTGTGTGTGTGAATTGAGATTTGTACAATCATGAACTTATACACGAATTGACGATTATGGTCTTAATGAGAAGATATAGTGATATTACTAAGTTAGATTTAAATTATGACTTACATATTAACTAAGACTCATTTACAGCTATGAAAACCCAAATAGAGGGAAACTACGGTGATAGTTGATTTCTTTATAAGATAAATTGGCCAAAGTAGCTAGATTTTCAATCCAAGGAAGACTCACAACCATTTGATTTCTCTTCTTACATGGTAGTCAAATATCTCTGCCCTGGTTCAATAGATGAAGAGAACTTCAAAGAGAATACAAATTAGAGTTGTAATTAACATATAAACATTTTAAAAATCAAGTAAAAAAAAAAACACAAGCCTACGTATTGTATTTACAAGGTTTAAATATATTATGGTCCCTTTATTTGTCATTTTTTATTCGTTTGATCTCAAGCCTACGTATTGTATTTACAAGCCTACGTATTGTATTTACAAGCCTACGTATTGTCATTTTGTATTTACAAGGTTTAAATATACTTTGAATTAGAATTGTTATTGTGAGAGACAACTACCAGTCTAGATTTACCAATTTACTAAACTTCTACGGCCAAGATTTAATTTGACATTGCAAGCGTGTGAAGTGCAGTTATTCCTATCTCCCGTTCTCCTCGACTTCTTCATCTTTGCGACGGACTTGCTCTCCTTTCCCAACTGAAAAAGCGACATCCTCTCCTTCCTCTCAACTGAAACCTGCTCTCCTTCCCTAAATTGGAAATGGATTGTCAACGTATAAAACCCTCTCTCTTCCAGTTCTCTTCTTCTACCTCCCCGCGTGGCTTGGAATCAAAATCTCTTCCGGTCTTCTTCTGCCTCCCCGTGTACGGCTTCGAATCGAAATCTCTAATCTGTCCCAATTGTACGGCTTGGAATCGAAATCTCTCTATCCCAATTCCAGGTAATTTTCATTCGTATTTCGTATGCATTTATGAAGGGAGTTTCTTTGTGTGGGTCTTTGTTAAAGTTTAATTCCTTAAATTTTTGGTTTTGTGTGGGTCTTTGTTTGGTGTGCTTACTTTTGAAGACTGGCTTCGAGTTCACGATCTACAGATATAATCCATCCATTAAACAACAAAAAGACAGGAACGCACTAGATTTTAGAAAAATTCTGAACCTTTCCTGCCTATTGCATCCATCAATGTGTGTGTGTGTGTGTGCTGCTAGATATTCGTAATCGTAATGAGGAATCTCATGGTAATTATATGAAATGATATAGCCATGTATAGAATTATATACTACTACTTTTTTTGTCTTTAAACCTTTTCATTTTTCCTTAATCTTTTTTAATTTTATGGGAAAGGTTAATAAGAAATCACAGTTTAAATCTCAACTTTAGTTTGAATGCTTCTTTTTCGATCGGAAGAATAGTAACGAATTGAAAGATAAAAAAAAAATAGAGTATTACTCCTACATATTGCAATAGAGTATTACTCCTACATATTGCAAATTAAGGATATATGACCACTGTTCTATATGAAGAACAATGATGAACTGCCCTGGATTTATCATCAATCTCAGTCGTCGATCGAAAGACTACTTGAGAGAGAGGTTGTATAGAATTATATACTACTCTATAGGTCTACTTTTTTTGTCTTTAAACCTTTTCATTTGTCCTTAATCTTTTTAAATTTTATGGGAAAGGTTAATAAGAAATCACAATTTAAATCTCAACTTTAGTTTGAATGCTTCTTTTTCGATCGGAAGAATAGTAATGAATTGAAAGATAAAAAAAAAAAAATTATAGAGTACTACTCCTACATATTGCAAATTAAGGATATATGACCACTGTTCTATATGAAGAACAATGATGAACTGCCCTGGATTTATCATCAATCTCAGTCGTCGATCGGAAGACTATTTGAGAGAGAGGCTGTATAGAATTATATACTACTATATAGGTCTACTTTTTTTTGTCTTTAAACCTTTTCATTTGTCCTTAATCTTTTTTAATTTTATGGGAAAGGTTAATAAGAAATCACAGTTTAAATCTCAACTTTAGTTTGAATGCTTCTTTTTCGATCGGAAGAATAGTAATGAATCGAAAGAAAAAAAAAAGAATAGAGTACTACTCCTACATATTGCAAATTAAGGATATATGACCACTGTTCTATATGAAGAACAATGATGCATTGCCCTGAAAAAAAGACATTTGTTTTGAAACATACCAAAATAAAATGAAGCACACTTATTTTAGCACCAAGTACTAATAACACCAATCACAAATGTTAACTATATACAGCAGATTAGGATCATGCATTGGATCAAAGGAATCTAATCTCGCATGTACCATATTCCATCACAACACTCACCCTCTCTGTTCCCCTTTTGCTCTTCTCTCCATCTCCATATCTCTGTCAACACTATTATTTCACATTCCAAAGGCCTCAATTAAAGGCGGATAATGTAAAATACAAGGGAAATATCGCTCCATATTTCGCCGTATTTAACCATTTACCCTCCTCATCATCACAGACGTTAATGTCCATTGTATTGTCCAAACGTTTACGAGAGGAGTGATATTTGACCAAACCACAGCCAAAGGCTCCAGATTTAACCCACAACAAAGCCAGCAAGCTCTGATTCAGAGCCCCATTTTCGAATCAGGGTTGTAATCGGGATCCCAATAAAACATTAAAACCTCCATCTATGAAAATTAAACAATATCAGCGCTCCAATTTTAAAGCAAGAGCGTTTGAAGAGAACGTTATTTTATCAATTTCTTGGATTTCAGCAGTGAGCCAACTGGGAAATACAAAGAAAATGAAAAAAAATATATGGGCCACCCTACCTTATTCACACTTTAACTATTTTCAGAACTTCAGAACATTTAATGTGTGTGTGTGTGTGTGTTATTCTACTGGTGTGTGTGTGTGTGTGATGTTCTGCTGTTGTGTGTCCTGCGTGTGTGTGTTAAATGTTCTTTACTGTTTTATTTGCTTTTAATTCATATTCAGTGATAAATTTGAGGTGAATTGGTACATTAATTGGGCGAGTGATATATGTTTATATTCCCTAAAAAAGAATGTTTTTTTTTTTTCCAGACTTTGAGTTGAACTTGGTTTACTGTGGGAGGAAGTGAATGTTAATGATTACTCATGTTATTCAATTTTGTGTTTACTTTTTTAGTTTTAACCGTTTCCAAAGTGAAGCATGGATCACAGTATGCTAAGGCCCCTTCCCTTTCATGTCGGATTACCTTAACAGGTTACCATTTTTGTTTTACTTTTTTGGTTTTACTCATGTTATTCCTAGAATCAATGTTTGCTTTCGTATCTAAGATATTTTACTCATGTTATTCCTAGAATCAATGTTTTACTCATGCTATTCCTAGAATCAGTGTGTGTGTGTGTGTGTGCTGTTGTGTGTCCTGTGTGTGTGTGTGGCTAGTGTGTGTGCTGGTGTGTGTGTGTGTGCTGTTGTGCTGGTTTGTGTTGTGCTGGTGTGTGTGTGTGTGTGTGTGTTGTTGTGCTGGTGTGCTGTTGTACTGGTGTGTGTGTGTGTGTGTGTGATGTTGTGCTAGTGTGTGCTGTTGTGCTGGTACGCTTCCCTCCTTTTTGTCACCTGTAACGAAATACTCAATGTCATTTGGAATTTGAATATGCTCAAATCTCTCTCCCTATCCCTATACTATTTTTTTTCACATGTTTGCATGTATGGATCAGAATATTCTGTTTGCTCCGCATTATACCTCATGCCAACTATTTTATTATTTTTATCCATGGTCCAACTATTTAGTTGATGAGATTGCTGTTGAGATAAACATACCTCTCCCTGTACTTATTGTTTTTTTTTTTTAAAAAACCTATTTGCTGGTATGGATCAGAATGGAAAAGCTTATTTTATAATAATATTTAAATTTTATTTTACATTCGATTTAATCTCGAAAAAGTCCCCCCCAAAAAAAAAAAGGCCATCTACTTATTTTTTACTGTTCTCCATTATTTATGCAGCAGCAAGTTCCACCAAATGGACCAACCTTCACATTCAAGTCGTGGAAAAGAGCCAGCTCCACCATCCCCACCATCTCTACAAGAGGTAGAGGTATGATTATTTACAGCAAGATGTTTCCATTTATAAATTTAATGAAAAATATCAATGCATAATTTGGAATAGAAGATGTTATTTTGGTCTGTTGCATGTTAACCTATATACACTCTAATCATTTACCAAACCATATACACATTTTCAGAATATTACAATGCCAATATTTATATTATGCCATACTTATATACATACATATGTTAACCTATATATATTATATCAATTATTTAGTTAACTTAATTGATCTAGGACGATGATTATGAATTGGCCCTGCGATTGAGTCGAGAGACACCGCAACGAATGTTCCTACCTTCTTCGAATATGGAGTTAGTAGAAAGCTCAACTTCTAGAATTAACGTACCAAACCATAGTACTTTTGGATCATTTGAAAGTATGTATTAGTCAACCGCATTCTTTAAACATTGTTTTGCCTCCTTCAAGACGGGCATTAGGACAAAGGAGAAGACGACAAAGGGAGGCCTCAGAACAACACACTGCTGCTATCATGTAACTTAATTTCTCTTTCACTACTTTTTAATTCAAATAAACATACCTAAAAACCTTATAATTGGACGTTTTAAATGTAGGCCAACTATACTAGAAGAACCTATCAGAACTGAAGAAGAACATGACCAAAGAGTTGACTTTGAAGCAGAAGATGACCAAATACATAACTTTGAAGATAATGAGTTTCATCTACCCGACATTCAGAATCAACAAATTTTGAATAAAAGTCGTCATTCCCTTGGCAGAATGGACATCATTTGTGAATACTGTCAAGCATTTCACTGGTTTGATGAGAGATTGGTTAACTCTTCTATCTCTAATCCCAAATTTGGAACATGTTGCTCTCAAGGGAAAATCAAGCTACCTTTACTTCGTGATCCACCCACTCTGTTTAGGACATTATATGATGGCAGTGACCACCGGTCAAAATCGTTTCTGCAGCATATTCGAAAATATAATGCTGCAAATGCCTTTACAAGTCTTGGATGTAAAATGGATCGTAGTGTCCTCACTGGTAGGGGTCCTTATAGCTTCACTATCCACGGTGAGTTGCGACATCATACTGGTGCATTATTAATTACCACAACCGGATACAGATCCCGTATATGCTCAACTTTATATATATGATCCGGTTACTGCCTTAGATAGTCGTGAACGTCACAATCCGACATTGAATCGAGTACTCTTAGGAAGCATCCAAGAATGTTTGTTACAAAACAATCCATTTGTAACTATCTTTCGTCAAGCACATGAAATATTACAACAACAAGATCAAGATCAATCTAATCAAAATTTACCGGCGTATTTGCACTATAATCCAAGAAAAGATCAACGACGATATAATGCACCGACAGTAGATGAGATTGCTGTAATCTTGCCTGGTGATGGTACTGAAAGAAGGAGATCAAGAGATATTGTTCTACATTACAGAGGAAATCAAGGCTTGATACAAATTAGTGAATGTCACCCGGCATACGCACCACTGCATTACGTGTTATTGTTTCCGTTTAGGGACTTAAGATGGGAACCGTCAATGACTCTTTGGGATGTGGATAGAAATGGTCCAAGCACTAAAACAAGAAATCGACTCACAATGATGGATTACTATAGTTATCGTCTATTCCAACGACCTTCAGAGTATTCTACCATTTTGAGAGCCCAAAAATTGTTTCAGGAATTTTTGGCAGATGTCTGGGCTGCAACAGAGCAAAACCGTCTTGACTACATCAAACAAAACCAACGGCAGTTTCTTCGTGTTGATCGTTATAAAGACCTCTAAGAAATCTATGATGAAGAAGGACCAAGACCCGATCAAATTGGCCAAAGATATATTCTCCCATCTTCTTTCACTGGTGGACCGAGGCAAATGTATAAAATTTTTCAGGATTCTATGGCTATTACTCGAACATACAAACATCCAGATATTTTCTTAACCATGACAGCCAACCCAGCTTGGCCCAAAATTACTGATGCTCTATTACCTAATCAAACTGCTGCTGATCGACCAGATTTGGTTGCTCGAGTTTTTGAGTTAAAGAGAAGACAGTTGATGAAAACGGTAAAAGAAGGGAGAGTGTTTGGTCAAATAGAAGCATAGGTTTTCACAATCAAATTTCAGAAAAGGGGATTACCTCATATGCATGCTCTATTTTTTCTCACAGAACGGGATAAGATCAAAACATCGGAACAAGTTGATAGGGTAGTATCTGCTGAGTTACCTGATCCAATTAGTAAGCCTGCACTTTTTGACACAGTTAAGAGATGCATGCTATATGGACCATCCGGGAGGAGAAACCTATGTGCGCAATGTATAAAGAATAATTTCTGCAAGAAAGGGTACCCAAAATCATGGGCAAAAACGACTTCTATTGATGACAATGGTTATCCAATCTATCGTCGATGGGATAATGGGGTGGTACTGACAGTGAATGGGAAACAAGTGGATCATAGAGATGTTGTACCATATAATCCTTATCTCACAGAGATGTTTAACTGTCATATTAACGTGGAGGTATGTGCTGGATTGAGATGTGTGAAGTACATACACAAGTACATCTATAAAGGACATGATCGAGCAACATTGGTTTTAGGAAGAGGTGATGAGATCCAACAGTATATTAATGCGAGGTACGTTGGTCCACCAGAAGCTGCATAGGGGTTATTTGGCATCATGTTACATGAAAAATTTCCTAATATTATTCGATTGGATCTCCATCTACCTGGAGAACATAATGTTTCATATGATTCAAGAAGTTCGCGAGATCAGATAGTTCAACAAGCTGAAGAGAAAGTAACAAAATTAATGGCTTTTTTTAATTGTTGTGCTTCTAACGAATTTGCTCGAAATTTAACTTATCAACAAATGCCACAGTATTACATGTGGCAAAGAAAATTTTGGAAATGAAGACATCGCATCCATCCAAGCAAAGCTATTGGTAGAATTTATTTCGCTAGCCCCTCTAGTGGTGAAAGATTTTACATGCGACTATTACTAATTATTGTTAAAGGGCCAACAT
Source organism: Platycodon grandiflorus (assembly GCA_016624345.1). NCBI lineage: Eukaryota > Viridiplantae > Streptophyta > Magnoliopsida > Asterales > Campanulaceae > Platycodon > Platycodon grandiflorus. Next base: position 47,836,727 of record CM028361.1, on the reverse strand, counting down.
CTTGGGAAAATTTACGGACATACAATGGGGTTCAATATAATACGTTTAAAGATACTTGTGTTACACGGGGTCTTTTAGAAGATGACGAAGAATGGGCTCAATGTTTGGAAGAAGCATCGGTTATGAAGACTGGATACCAATTGAGAATATTATTTGCGCTTATTCTAACACAATGTTCTCCGATATAGCCTAATGAGTTGTGGAATAAGTTCGCAATGAATATATGCGATGATCTTCCACACCAATTGCGGACGAACTTTGCAATTCCAATTCCGAATGATGGTCAAGTAACGGATTATGGTTTGCATCTCTTGAATGAAATATTGCAAGAATCGGAAAAAAAGTTTACAAGATTTTCCACCCATGCCCCTACCAATTGAAAATTGGGCACAGCCCATAGGCAACAACATACTATTGTGGGAACATAGACAACTCCAATACGATGATCGCACAACTGGTGTAGAAGAAAATATCAATTGCTTGAATGAAGGTCAACGACATTGTTTCGAAGCTGTGATCTCTTCGGTAGCTGAAAATTAAGGGAGGACCTTCTTCTTGAATGGTGGTGCCGGAACGGGTAAAATATTTTTATACAACACCATAGCAGGAAAATGTCGAGCTCTTGGTTATATCGTCATTTGTGTTGCATCATCTGGGATTGCATCGTTATTGTTGGTAGGTGGTAGAACTGCGCATTCCACATTTTGTCTACCATTGATTGTGTTGGAAGACACAATATGTTCCTTCACTAAACAGTCAATTCATGCCCAACTATTCAAGGTGGCAAAATTGATAATATGGGATAAAGTCCCTATGCAACATCGTTATTGTGTTGAGGCCATTGATCGCAGCCTTCAAGATGTTCGTGATAACAACCACCCTTTTGGTGGAATAACTGTTGTACTTGGTGGGGATTTTGGCCGAACTTTGCCTGTTGTACCGAAAGCATACCGTGAGCAAATTGTGGGGTCAACTCTTCAAAAATCACCACTTTGGAAGAAGATACACGTCTTGAATCTATTAGAAAACATGCGATTAAATCGAAATGATTCAGCAAATGTTGAATTTGCGGCATATTTCAACGAGGTAATATCAATTTTAGATCTCTATAGTAAAACTTTACATTAATAAGCTTATAATTAAAATTAAATGAATTTCAATTGTCAAGCGGGAAGCAATCCAAATGAAACCATCGAATTACCTTCTACAATTCAGAAGTGTAAAGACCTCATTCAACTAATAAGAGAAGTGTATCCACAATTGCATAGAACGGGGACTTCTACAGCAAAATTCTTAACTGACCATACTATTCTCTCTACACGTAATGATGATGTTAATGATATAAACGTTGAAGCATTGAAGATATTCCCTGGAAATGTCATTAGTTATCTATCAGCGGACAAAAATGCAGATGATGATATGACTGATCCGATCATGGCAAATCGATACCCAGTTGAATATTTGAACTCATTGAATCCTGCTGGTCTCACACTTTCAGAACTCCAATTGAAAGTCGGTTGTCCAGTTATTTTGATAAGGAATCTTGCCCCAAGGGATGGTCTTTGCAATGGCAAAAGATTGAGGGTAGTTCGATGTGCGCAACGTATCATTGAAGCTGAAATTTTAACCGGAGATAAAGCTGGTAATTTGGTATTTATACCAAGAATTTCTCTTACCCCTTCTGGTTCTGAACTTACTATTCCCATTACAAGACGACAATTTCCAATTAAGTTGGCCTTTGCAATGACTATAAATAAATCACAAGGTCAATCTATTAAATTTGTCGGCATTGATCTTCGTACCCCAGTGTTTACTCATGGTCAATTATACGTTGCACTATCCCGATGTACTACATTTAATCGGATAACAATTATCTTACCATCAGAGCAAGACGCTTCCACAACAAATATTGTTTATCCTGAAGTTCTTCTATAATGCTTCTACAACAGGTTTGATACCAAAAATTTCCAATTATAAAAGTATCATATTCTCATTATTTCATAACATGCTTCAGCCTTCAAGTTTTACAATCAAATAGTTTTTATCTAAGACATGGTTTCAAATAGGTCCCCGCAAATCCATATAACATTATACCTGTAACTCCATCACCCCCTCCACCTGATTGCGTGGATTATGATTCTGTAGAAGAATTTGTAAGTATAACTTATTTTTAGATAAGTGTTAATAATTATATATAACTCCCGTTTTATAATTACTTAGTTTTTATCTAATAAATGATTTCGAATAGATTTGTTTTTATCTAATACATGGTTTTGAATAGGTTCCCGTAACTCCGTTTGACACTCCACCTGCAACTCCACCTCCCCCTACACCTGCAAATCCTACTACACATACGCCTATTTTATTGGATGACGATATTTGGGAGGATCAGAGTTTTGTAGAAGAAGCTGTAAGTTTTTTTAATATTTACATTAATCAACTCCTATGCATAAAATATGGTTAAATAAATGTGTCTAATATCTTCTTTGTCTCACGTGTAGGTGGAATTAATGGAAAAATGTGTTGCAGCTCGCTTTGCTAAAACAGACATTGTTGTAAAGCAAGAGCCTCCAGAAGAAGATTAAGTTTTTCTTATTGAGAAAACAATAAAACAAAGTTCCTACATTTCAAATCTTTTTTTTTTTTTGTACACTTTTAATATTTCATTATTGGTTTTTTACAAAATAAATGAATTAATATTTCATTATTGGTTTTGTTACGAAATACATGAATTATAATTTATAATTATTTCATAATTTTTGTTAGATTTAGTCTTACTCACCCTTACAAAACTTTGAGCATACGTTAACCTCAAGTATACAATAATCTGATTTCTGATGTCACCGTGCCATAGGCATGGGCACAAAATCTATATGTGCATTGAGTCAATGACAGTTTTGGAAATGCACTTGCTTTTGATGATTTTTAATTATTTTTTCTCCATGTTTTCCGAGATCAAACTTTGCCTCTGTCACACACCACACAAAGGTAGAGAATAACATTAAGGTCTTGACAAAGTTAACTTAGAAATCCAACCATAAGTCCTCCACACATTTGGATTTGAAGTGTTTTTATTTTTAATTTTTTTTATTTTACTGAAATCACCGCATACTAGAATGCTAGCTTGGCCCATGAACAAAATTTGATTTATTGAAAAATGTTAGTTTTGGATATCACATTCAATTTTGGTAATCCACATCAGAAGCATGCATGGGATGAAATTTAGGACATTCTCTTGGGTGTAGTTGAGATTGTTTCAGTTACTTGCTTTTTCAGAAGTTTAGCCGATTGTTTATATAGCATGCTTTTCTTTCTCTCTCTCCACTTTTTACTTGCTCCCAGTCTCTTTCATCTCCGATCGCTCCGAGTCTCCTTCCCCCCCACCCCACCTACTACTCCACTGCTTACGACTTCTTAATTACACATTATTGTAGTTTAAATAATATCTCTACCTATATTCGTAACTAACGAAATTTGTTCCTTTTTTTTTCCCATCACCTGAACATTTTTTCTTTTGGTTTTGTGCAGTTGAATTTTCTAGCTTGCGCTGGCTCTGAAGATGGAAAGGGAAGCCGGAATTCGGCAGAATCCAAGGTTAGTTTTTTTTTTTCATTACCTAAACATTTTTTTCTTTTTGCTTTGTGGATTTGAATTTTACAATTTGCGCAGCACTGAAAATGGAAAGGGAAGCTGAAACTCGGCCGAATCCAACCGTGATTTGCGTGCCTTTAATGGTGCTGATGTGGTGGAGATCCAGTTGGATAGTTTGAAGGAGTTTACTCCTTCACAGTATATCCAGTCCCTTTTCAATTTTGTCCTCTCCCTACTCTTTTCATTTACAGGTCCAATTCAGCTCCATCTATTCATATATCTATGCCTTACATTTTCTATTTCTATAATTTTTGTGTGTCCATTTTCTTATTTTATGATTTTTGTGTGCTTTAAATTATGGAAGTGCTGCAACTGTAGTAATGCTTGATGGATCTACTTTTATGTGTGGAAAGTGTAGCTTTGAAATTGATAAAAAATGTTTTCCTGATTACTTCTTAAGTTTGTTGTAAAAGAGTCGTGGTTTGACAAAGTCTATTTGACAATTTAGTTGGCCCGTGAACAAAATTCGATTTCTTGAAAAATGTTAGTTTGGATATCCCATTCAATTTTGGTAATCCACATCAGAAGCATGCATGGGATGAAATTTAGGACATTCTCTTGGGTGTAGTTGAGATTGTTTCAGTTGCTTGCTTTTTCAGATGTTTAGCCAACTGTTGATATAACATGCTTTTCTCTCTCTCTCTCTCCACTTTTTGCTTGCTCCCAGTCTCTTTCATCTCCGATCGCTCCGAGTCTCCTTCCCCCCACCCCCCCGCCTACCACTCCATTGCTTACGACTTCTTAATTACACATTATTGTATTTTAAATAATATCTCTACCAACATTCGTAACTAACGAAATTTGTTATTTTTTTTTCCCATCACCTAAACATTTTTTCTTTTGGTTTTGTGCAGTTGAATTTTCCAGTTTGCGCTGGCTCTGACGATGGAAAGTGAAGCCGGAATTCGGCAGAATCCAAGGTTAGTTTTTTTTTTTTTTTTCAATTATCTAAAACATAACTAAATATTTATGGCTAAACCTCATTTACTCCTAAAAATATACTCAAGTGCTGTCTGTTTGCATTAAACACTTGTCTTCAATATCAAGATTGACTTTATCCTTGGAGTGTTGGCCAAAAGACAGTTTGTACCAAGTACAAACCATCTTCCTCACATTTATCACGGAACTTACTCCTACGCCTGAGGGTTACAGTCGAGTCAAACCCTCGGCACCCCCTGACGGTGTCTTCTTTGTCATTGGTTAAAGTCACAGGCATACTGCAACAGCCAAGTTCTAGCTATACAAGTCTTTTGAGAGCCAGAGCATCCTACCTATAAACTAACTTCACATGTGGACTCAACGTGGTCACCAATATTTATTTTGGCATGATCACCTCCCTTCCCCATCCCCTCCCCATCTCTCTCTCTCTCTCTCTCTCTCTCTCCCCAACTCAATTTTCTGGATGTTTTAGGGATTTTCGATTCCCAGAATCTTTTTTACTATCTGATGTATATTTGTGATTCAATTAGGTTATTGTTCTAATTGGTAAATTATAATTCAAAGTTGTTGGAGTTGTTATTGCTTGGTTGTTCATTGCTGAAATTCAAAGTCAATTTTTTGCTCTCAATTGGATTCAAGCTCTAGTCTCTTTGTTTAGAGTTGAAAAATCTATTGAAATGTTTTGAAGTTATTTGGGATGATGCGATGAGAAGTTCATTGAAATTAATATGGTAATTTGTCATTCTTAAAAAAAATTGACAGAAAATGTAACGAGGTGAAAGGGCAAACTGGCCAAGAATTACAGTATGTGGAGCTTTACGAATAAAAATAATATTTGGGACCAAACGATAAAAATAAAAAATAAAAAAAAAAAAAAAAAAGACAAATAGAGGGAACAAATTATTATTTAAACTTATGTACAAAGATAAATGGAACAATATAGTCCTAGAGAAGAATAGAAACTAGAAGTTAATATAAGAAGGCTCCATTATCTTTAGGTTTTGAAGAGCCAGGCCCAGAGTTTAGCCCAAGATCCAAGCCCAAGACATGGCCCGGGTCAAGATCCATTATAGAGCGAGCAGATAGCGAGCGATCAGAGCACATGAGCTCGCCCAAGCTGCCCGGGATATGCGAGCAAGGCTCAGGATGCCATGACCTGAGTGCTCGACCAGGATTCAGCGAGCAAGATGTGTTGTGTAACGCCTGAGGAAGAGACATGGCGTAACGTCCGGGGACGGTTGAGCCCGACGGTTACGCCCATTACTCCTAGCCGTTACACTCATTATACCCACATTCATACCCACGCCTAGGCAGTTATGAATGGGCCCTACTCCAGAGAGGAACAAACCTATAAAAGCCTTGGACTCATTCCAAGCAAAGGTACGCATATTAAGACTTGAGCTTGCACTCTGCCAGATTGTGATTTGAGCTTGTAACTTACTCTCACACCGGAGTGTCTTAGCAGGGTCAGCCCCTGCATTCACCTAGTGTTTGCTTCTTTTCTTAGACAGATCATACCAAGCCCAGATATCTAAGTGGACAAGCAGTCCAGCCCAGCAGACCAGAGATTCCTTGCGGCATCAGTTTCGTTCCGTTGCCGGGAACACTTTTTCTTGACAATTTGTGAGCGTCTTGTTGGGTTTGATTCAACGCTAGCATGGCTGGAGATGGGAGAGATACCGTGGGTGACAGTACGGTTCCGGGGGCTGTTGGTGGCCAAGGAGGCTCGGTTCTGCCCCCTCCTCCCCCAGGGATTACAGCCAGGACCACACTGTCGCCTTCTGGACGATTCACGTCCTCAGCTTCTACGCAGGAAGGCGGGCCTTCCAATGTGAACCGTCAACCTGAGCAGCGGATTGAGCTCCGCACGCACTTAAATGCCAAGAGGATGCAGGTCACTCCAGACCTGACCCAGTTGACTGATGCAGCTCGCTCTGCAGCTTTAGCTAATCAGGCAGTGTACCTAAGTCAAATGTACGCCCTGAATCAGCAGCTGCTCGCTATGGGACACACTCCTGTTCCGGTCGAGACACAGCTCATCCCACCCGTGGTTACGGTGGGAGCGCGGAGTGAAAGGCCTCAGCAGTCTCAAGGTCGCCCGGAAAGACGGCGGGATGATGTGATCAATGTGGATAGCACGGGAACAGGCCGTGCCCGCAGAGAGGCTGCTAAGGACAAAGGGAAAGGTCCTGCCCGTTCGGAGTCAGCACGGGCTAAAAGTGTACATGACCGCTTGGTATACGCAGATGGCCAGACACGCGGGCGACCAGAGGGCTCTAGACGCCGGGACAGAGCGAGAAGCGAGGAGGCAGAATCCCAGCCCAGACACAGTCGTAGGGATGTTGGGCAGAAATCTCATCGAGCTAGGCGCACGCCCTCACCTAAGAGGAGGTCCCCAGGGCGTAGATCGGACCATCACTCTTCTGTCCCGAGGAGGAGTCATCAGCCTGAGCGGTCTGTCAGGCCTGCGCGCTCAACGCATGAGCCCGATGAGGCGTTGAAGGAGATGCAGTTGCGGTTGGAGGCCCTGGAGGCTGGCCGCACCGGCCCTGGATACGTGATCCCGGGAGAGGAGAAAGACCCTTTGGCAGATTGGATTGTGGCCGCACCAACTGATCCAGATGTGCCACTGCTACAGTTTGATAAGTACTCTGGGAAGACAAATGCTCGCGATCACTTGCAGGGATTCGAGAACCAGATCAATATGGTTACCAAGGATCCGGCTGCGAAGTGTAAGGCTCTGGTCAGTACTTTCCAGGGCAAAGCAGTGACATGGTACAGGAAACTTCCTCGTGCATCCATCACAGGCTGGTCAGATTTGCGGAGTAAGTTTCTGGTCGAGTTTGCGATGGCGGGGGTTACGCCTAAGGCTAGAATGGACCTTTGCAGCATCAGACAAAGGGATGGCGAGACAGTTGGGAAATACCTGGAACGGTTCCAGAAGATGCTTGAGAAGGTTGATGACCTGACCGATAGGGAGGTCACGATGTGTTTTATTGGAGGCATGAGCAGAAACGGGCTGAAGGCTGAGTTCAGCATGAGGGAACCGTTGAACCGGGCGGAGATGTTTTCTCGCGCCCAGAGCTGGTGCGTTACATTTGAGGAGGACGCAGAGGGGTCTAAAAGGAAGGATAAGAAAACTGATAAAAAGGAGGATGGTAAGGATGCTGCGAGCAAGAATGGGTCGTCAACGAGCAAGGGTTGGCGAAGGAATCGCGCCCGGGCAAGTGATCGCATGGATTTCGACCCTCTCAATACCACCAGAGAGGCCATTATGAACGAAATCCGTGCTGAGCTACCACCTGATCCGTTGAACCCAGCATTTGAGGCTCGCAGGGACAAGACGAAACGTTGTGCCTATCACAACGATGTAGGCCATGGAACAGAGGATTGCATACAGCTGAAGAGAGAGATTCAGAGACTGCTGAACCAAGGGAGGTTAGATCGCTTCCGTATGCGACCAGAGAACAGGGATCGCAGGGATGATCGGGAACCTAGAGAGGAGCCTCCGAAGAGGGGGAATGTAGAGCGACGAGGGAGGCTGAATGTTATACTGGAGGAGGAGCCTAGCCTCCATCAGTTGAAATCCCAGATCTATACCTTGAATAAGCTGCCCTACGTACCGGTCAGTGTGGGGCCTGATGAGGAGACCATACAGTTCACCAGGAGCGAGCTGGCTATAGGCAAGTTAGCGTCCGAGCGAATCTAGTGGTTGAGGCTGCATCGATTCGGGATGTGGCCGGGTGTTGATTGTCAGGGCCTCAGGGGACGTCTGTACTACAAGTGTTTCAAAAACTTAGGTTATGAGGACAAGGACTTGAAACCATACAAGGGCTGCCTGGAGGGATTTACTAACCACAAGGTGGCTGTTAAGGGAACCATCGAGTTGGAGGTAATACTGGGTGAAGGGAGCAGGTCCAGGATGGAGAAGGTCTTATTCCTGGTGATCGATCTGAGCTCGCCCTTCAACGCAATTCTGGGCGTTCCCGCAATGGTAAAATTTTAGCTCGTGGCATCGGTGCCCCATCAGCGGGTAAAGTTTCTGACGGCGGGGGGTGTTGGCGAGTTGAGAAGTAGGCCGCAGCAGGTGATGAAGTTTCTGGAAGAAACTCACAAGGCCAGGGGAAAGTTGACGATCAACACTCCAGAGTGGACCGTCACGATGACCGAGAAGGAAAAACTCACTGTCACGACTTCCATGGACATGGGCATGATCCTGGCCGTCGATGAGGATGATGAGATGGTGAGCACAGAGCCGAGCAGCAGCCAGGATACTCCACAGTCGCAGTTGGAGATAGAGACTCTTCAGGTTAGGGAGACCCCAGATCTTCAGCCTCACGGTGATTTAGAGGAGGTTATTATAAATCCTGCCTACCCCGAGCAGAAGATCAAGGTGGGCAGGGGAACAACGCCGGAGGGCCGAGAGAGGTTGATCGCTTTCCTTCGTCAGAGTCTGGATGTGTTTGCTTGGACTGTGGAGGATATGAGGGGAGTAAATCCGGAGGTAGCGCTGCATAAGCTGAATGCGAGCACGGAATTCAAGCCCGTACAGCAGCGACCAAGGCAGTACTCCACAGAGAAGGAAAAGGCTATCCGGGTGGAGGTTGAAAAGCTGCTCACTGCGGACATCATTGAGGAAATCTACTACCCGACCTGGCTGGCAAATGTGGTAATGGTTAAGAAGAGCAATGGCAAGTGGAGAATGTGTGTAGACTTCACTGACCTGAATAAAGCTTGCCCGAAGGATTGCTACCCGTTACCAAGGATCGATGTGCTGGTGGATGCCATTGCTGGTTTCGAGATGCTGAGCTTCATGGATGCCTACTCGGGTTATCATTAGGTCAGGATGGACGAGCAGGATAAGCCATTAACAGCTTTCCGAGCAGCTGGAGCTCTGTACTGTTACAAGATGATGCCCTTCGGGCTGAAGAATGCGGGGGCCACATATCAGAGAATGGTGAACAAGGTCTTTGCACCGCAATTGGGCAGGAATGTGGAAGCTTATGTGGATGATATGGTGGTCAAAACCAAGGGCCGCGACCACATATCAGATTTGGAGGAGACATTTAACAACTTGCGGAAGCACAACATGAAGCTGAATCCCAGCAAGTGTGTCTTCGGAGTACAGGCGGGCAAGTTCCTCGGGTTCATGGTGAATGCAAGGGGAATAGAGGCTAATCCTGAGAAGATCAAAGCTCTAATAGATATGAGGGAGCCGACCTGCATTAAGGAAGTACAGCGGTTGAATGGTAGGATCATCGCCCTTGGTCGGTTCATTTCCCGGTCAGCTGAGAAGTGCTTGCCCTTCTTCAAAATACTGCGGGGTAATAAGAGCTTTGAATGGACGGCAGAATGCTCGAAAGCTTTCCAGCAGTTAAAGTATTATTTGGGCGCACCTCCTCTCCTGAGTAGTCCTGTGGTAGGCGAGTGTTTGTATGTTTATCTGGCGGCCACCGACCAGGCTGTGGCCGCAGTATTGGTTAGGGAAGAGGCTGGAAGCCAAAAACCAGTGTACTATGTATCAAAAGCTTTGACCCCGGTTGAAGCTCGTTATTTTAATGCAGAAAAGTTAGCTTATTCGCTTGTTGTCTCAGCTCGAAAATTGCGAGCTTATTTTTCTGCACATGCGATTGTTGTATACTCTGACTATCCTCTTCGAAAAATCTTGCACAAACCAGACTCCTCGGGCAGGTTGTTGGCATGGTCAATTGAGTTGACGGAGTTTCACATTGACTATCAGCCTCGGAGGGCGATCAAGGCTCAGGCCTTGGCAGACTTTCTGGTGGAAACAACTTTTGAGGAAAAGGGTGAGGTACCAGAGGTTAGCATCCCGGAGGCCAGCACAGCCTCCTCGTCGACACGACCAGAAGATTGTTGGCAGCTGTTCGTAGATGGGGCAGCAAGTAAGGATGGCAGTGGCGCAGGGGTTTTGCTCGTATCTCCGCTTACTAACGAGGAATTTGAGGTCGCTTTACGATTCAAGTTTCCTGCCTCCAACAATCAGGCTGAGTATGAGGCCCTGGTCACTGGTTTGGAGTTAGCGCTGGATATAGGTGTGGCAGCTTTGGTTATACATAGTGATTCCCAGCTGGTGGTTAATCAAGTTCGGGGGGAGTATGGTGTGAACAACCCCACTTTGGCCAAGTACTGTGAGCTGGTGAAGGAGTTGTTGGCTAGGTTAGCATTTTGGGAGCTGTTACGGATTGATCGAGCAGATAACATGCGGGCAGATTTCCTATCTAAGATGGCCACTGAGGATATTCAAGAGTTGAGTCCCAGCGTGGTAGAATACTGGATTGCCGGCAATTTCGCGAGAGGGTGATGGACATCGAGTTGGCTCGGAGGTGTTGGATCGATGAGATACATGAGTACATCGAGCAAGGTTCTTTGAAGACAAAGATCGGGCTAGAGTCATTCGAAGCGGTGCGCTCGCTACACGGTGGTAGGAGGAGTTCATGAAGGTCTTTCTCAAAGCCATTATTGCGATGTGTGCGACCGAAGTGAGCGAAGGCTGCTAGAGAGGTCCATGAGGAGTTTATGGTGGACACCCGGGCGCGAGGACTCTAGGCGACAAGATATTGACTTTGGGGTACTATTGGTTGACTTTGAGAAGGGATGCGAAAACTATGTGAAAAATGTGACAAGTGTCGGCGATTTGCGATATACCCGGGTGCCTTCTAGAGCAGAGTCTAGTAGTGGCATCCCGGCCGTTTGATATGTGGGGATAGATCTTATTGGACCATTTCCCACAAGGGAAATTGCAAGTATGTAATCGTGGCAATTGATTACTTCACCAAGTGGGTGGAAGCGAAACCTCTAGCAAACATTACCGAGGAAAATGCCATCAACTTCGTGCATGACTATATCCGTGTCGTTTTGGGTCCCGCGAGCAATTGTTTCGATAATGGCACTCGGTTTTCGACCGATTCGAGGCTTGTGCCAATTTGCATATCAAACATTGGAAGTCCTCGGTAGCTTATCCTCGGGGACAGGCGGCGAGGCCGCTAATAAACGTGTATTGCATGCCCTCAAGAGAAATTTGGAAGGTCGAGCAGGAAGATGGTTAGACGAGTTACAGTCAGCACTTTGGGCAGTCAGGACAACAGTCAGGGGGCCAACCGGGGAGACACCTTTTGCCCTGACTTATGGGTCGGAGGCCATGGCACCAGTTGAAATGGCTCTGCCTAGCTTAAGGGTGTCACATTATGATGAAGGGCACAACACTACTGCTCGTCAAGAGGACCTGGATTTATTGGAAAAAAGGAGAGTAGAGGCCCGAATGAAAATGGTGAATTACAAGCAGCGAGCAAAAATGCATCATGATAAGAGGGTGCATAAGCGGGCATTCCAGGTCGGGGATTTAGTCCTAAGGAAGATTGAGGCAACCGGGCAAAGGATGGATAGAGGAAAGTTATCACCGAACTGGGAAGGGCCTTACAAGGTTGTTCAGGTCGTCAAGGAGGGTACTTATAGGTTACAAGCTCAGGATGGAGCAGTGTTAAAGCATCCGTGGCATGCGGATCACCTCAAAAAGTATTATCAGTAAAGTTGTTTGTTGTCATTCGTGATCAATGTAAGTTTGATTTTCAAAGTTTAATGAGAATCATTTGTGACATAAGAATGTGCTCTTTGTGGAATATAAGAGTGGCTCGCGGAACGAGCAGAGTCTTGGTTGGGAAATCTTTCATTATGAGGTATGCGGAGCGACCTCATAGTACGCCTAATCTAAAAGACTTGTATTTGTTTAACCTTTGGGATGAGCACACTCATTAAGTTAATGTTTGAAGTCATCGCTTGCTCGTGGAAAGAGCACATGACTTAGTTAATTTCTTGAGTATTGATAGTGCACCCTGGTTTGAAGGTTATCCTTGATTAACGCTTGATGTTGCTTGATGATCGCGGGAGTGAGCAAGTACTTTAGTTAATTTCAAGGTTGGTTATTGTTATGTTGCTCGGTACGCCGAGCAGGTGACTTAGTTAAATATTTAAAGTTGTCTGCTTAGTTAGCGAGCATGTGACTTATCATGGCATTAGCATTACATGAAAGCAAAATGAGTTGAGAAAGACAAAGTTTGTATAATATTGATAATAGTAGTTACAAAATATCAGTACAAAAGATACTGGCTCGCAGGCCAGGTAAGGGCAGCTGCTCAGGAGAGCTACATTTAGGAGGCAGGAGGGGGGTCTTGGGCGCTGGCCTCTGGGATGTCCGCAGTTGGGCTCTGATCAGCTTCAGCCTGCCTTTTTTCTTTGAGCGCTTCCAACACGCTTTTGACGTTAACGTCCAAGGCAGCTGGAGGGGACCAGGCTTCCAAACCTTTCTCTAGGTCACTCTCCTTAATAAGCTCCAGCTCCTCAGCCGTGAAGGGGACCCAGGTATGGCCGCGACGAGCATCCTGACCATAGTGCTCAGCAGCACCCCACTCGGCTAGCAAGTCGATAGTAAGGCCAGGGTGACCGCTGCCCGCTGCCATCCTCAGGGTGTGCTCAAGCCCTTGCCTATAGTACGGCAGCATACCCTGACCATACTCATCAGAGTCCATGAAAGCTTGAATGATCTCCTCTTTCTGAGCATCGCTTACTTGGGAGCTCTGGGCGTTCAGACGCTCAACCTCCTCCTTCAGGGCAGCCTTCTCAGCCTCAGCCTCTTTTCTTGAGCCTCCAGCTGGGTGATACGGGAGTTCAGGGACTCCTCGTTGACCCTGGCCGTGTCGAGCTTGCGGATAAGGGCCAGCTTTTCAACCTCAAGCTTGGAGACGTCGCTGGTGCGGTCAAGCACCTCTTTGTCTTTTGCCTGAAGCTCGGAATCCTTTTCAGCCAGGAGGAGGTTGGCTGTCTTCAGATCTTCGCTCAGGGCAGCAGAAGCCCTGGCTCCATCGGCAGCACGGGTGGCCAGCTTGAGGTATTTGGTCGCAATCTGAGGCATATAGCAGAAGTTAGGGCATGAAGAGACAGTCAAAGTAAAATAATTTTCATAAGGGGTTACCTCGCACATGGCCATGCCCCCATCACCGATCAGGGTGCTCGTCGATTCCTCACACTCCTTGTACACCCCAGAGTGCACAATTCTCTTCAAAATTCCTTGCCCCACCAAGGCGGCAGGGTGCCCCCGGGCCTTCAGATCGACGCCCGAAATTCTTGGCACATCGGCCAGTTCGTTCATTAACCGCTCGCAGCCTGCGCGGTCCTTGGGCATGGTAAAACCCTCCTGCCGCCAGGAGGGTTGACGAGCAGTAGTCAGGGTAATCGGGGCGGATGCAGGGCGCCCCTGGCTGCTTCCGGTTTCTTGGCCGCGAGACCGCACCGAGCGATCAGACTGGGAGCCCCCCTCAGCACCCCTCTTCCGGCTGGATAATACTTGGGTATCCGGAGAGGCGGTGCGGTTAGAATGGGCAGACACCTCCTTGCGGGGAGATTTCCGGACATGAACAAGAGGGCCGGCGGGATCCTGGTTGGGCGCCTTGCCCGTGGCCTTAGCAGAGGAGGAGCTCCTTCCTTGGGGGGTGCCGGTGGGCACTTTGGGAGATTTGCTGGATCTTGGCGGCTGAGCTCGCGCTGACGATCAGCACTATCCTTCTTGCGAGCACTTTTGGCCTTCTCCAGGACATCAATGTTCATCATCTCTGCAGGGCAAAGGAAAATCGGTCAGTATTCAAGTATAAAGTGTGAGAAGTGTTAAAGGTGTAAGGGCCAACCCGGAGGGTGAAAGGGGGCCGTGCAGCTGGTTCCCAGGTCATTACAGGCTTGACACTCACTCGGGAAACTGTTACCTTGATGACGGCCCCAGGCAGGGTGAGGTCGCTCTTCGACCATGGTAACTCATGGAGTAACCCCTTCAACCTCTGTGCTCAGAATACCGGCGAGCCTCAGGAAGTAATGCTCCGTGACCAGAGGCTTCCAGTCAAAGAACCAATCCTGGTCGCGGTCACGGGCACCGAGGGCAGTCTTCAGTGCGTCCATCAGACGGCTCTCACCGGAGGTAAAGGCATCCCGGTTGTAGGTAGGAACCTTGATATGAGTGGAGGGAGGAGGAAACGGCCAGCCTGCTCGAGACTCGACCAGGAGAGGTTTGCAGTCCCACTTATCAGTTTTATTTGGAAAGGGGGAAAACAGTTTGAGCGCCCCAGGCTTGCTGCGGCCAGAAATTCGGCCTGAGCTCTTGTCAGTAGAGAATTGGTATAACTTTCTTAGTAGGAGCAGGCAAGGCTCGTAGCCGAGCAAGCGGCAAGTAACGGTGAAGGAGACTAGAATCCTAACGGTGTTGAGCATAAGATCGCAAGGAGCAGCTTGGGACAAAGTTAGGAATTTGACGAGGAAGGGGTCGAGAGGTAGGCGCATTCCAACCCTGAAGTAATCATAAAAGAATACCATCTTCTCGCCTTGAGCTCGGTATTCAGAAGGGTCGACCTCAGGGTTCATGACGGTCACCCGGTAGTTGGAGGAATTGATTCCCAAGGAGGTGAACCAGTCCTGGGTCTTCTCGTCGGTGTCAAAAGATTTCCAGTGGTCTGGAGAAGATGCTCGACGAGAGGCCTGGTATCCACCACGAGCAGGACGAGCAGAAGGGGTTGGCTTCGGCGAGCTCGTTCCCACAACCTCGTCTGGGTCATGGGTTGTGGTACGAGAGACGACTTTCGTGACAATGAGGTCATCATCACTATCAGTTGAGCTTGTGCTGGTCGAAGAGGAAGACGATGACGGGCTGGAGCTGGTGCTCGCTGCATGACCACGATCATAATCATAGGCTTCCTGTGAATTGGTGGCCTCGGAGTCGGTGGCTTCATCGCGTAATCTACGGGGGGAGTCAGAACCTACAAGGATCGAGGAGGAAGACAGGTTACAGTCTGTACAGATCGGGGAAGCAAAGGGAAATTTCTAGGTCTACGACCAGACTAAAGGGATGGGGTTCTATCGGTCAGGAAAAAACCCTAGGTTCCTCGATCCAAACTAAAAAGGGAGATTCCTTCTATTGAGCGGCGGAAAAAGGGAAGAAAATGCAAAATGTACAGCAAATAATAAAAGCGGAGAACAACTTACTGCGAGACATGATCGCGCACGAGTTAAGAGGCTTGAACTTGAGAAATCGAGTGAAGATGGTAGGGACACCGGCGATTGCAGCAGCGATGAGTTCCGGAAATGATTCTGGGAGCGGCGACGCAATGGGAAGAGAAAGAAGCTCTGGAGTTCGCAAGGATATTTGAAATTCAAAGTTTGTAAAAGTGATTTCTCAAACCAGGGGATCCCTATTTATACCCTGGAGAGCGACGTCATCAAACCGTCATGGAAAGGACTGCAGGCCTACGGAAGTAGCCCATGGGCCTACGGCTGTAGGTCATGATAACGCCTCGGGAAGGCGCGCCGCCTCCATCACACGGGAACCCAAGCGTCGTGACCAGCTGTCTTCCACGAACACGCGCGCCTGGGCAGCTTCTCGAAACAAGAACGACGAGTGACAACCACGGACTATACGACCAGCTTTTCTTGGCATGGCGGAAACAATGAACAATGCTTCCTGCAGCGAGCATGAATACTCTGCGAGCAGAAAGCAGGGGGCCACTGAAGAGCCAGGCCCAGAGTTTAGCCCAAGATCCAAGCCCAAGACATGGCCCGGGTCAAGATCCATTATAGAGCGAGCAGATAGCGAGCGATCAAAGCACATGAGCTCGCCCAAGCTGCCCGGGATATGCGAGCAAGGCTCAGGATGCCATGACCTGAGTGCTCGACCAGGATTCAGCGAGCAAGATGTGTTGTGTAACGCCTGAGGAAGAGACATGGCGTAACGTCCGGGGACGGTTGAGCCCGACGGTTACGCCCATTACTCCTAGCCGTTACACTCATTATACCCACATTCATACCCACGCCTAGGCAGTTATGAATGGGCCCTACTCCAGAGAGGAACAAACCTATAAAAGCCTTGGACTCATTCCAAGCAAAGGTACGCATATTAAGACTTGAGCTTGCACTCTGCCAGATTGTGATTTGAGCTTGTAACTTACTCTCACACCGGAGTGTCTTAGCGAGGTCGGCCGCATTCACCTAGTGTTTGCTTCTTTTCTTAGACAGATCATACCAAGCCCAGATATCTAAGTGGACAAGCAGTCCAGCCCAGCAGACCAGAGATTCCTTGCGGCATCAGGTTTACTCCTATTATGAAACCAACCATCTGCATAGTCTCTATGTATTGGATACATCTATATAAAATTTCATATGAAAGAGAGAGGTTCAGAGAGAAAGAGAAGTGTATAAGCTATAATCTCTCAAAGCTTACTTCATATATGACACTACCTCCCTAGGTAAACGGCTTGAAAATTACTCCTTACGATGAGCTTTTTTAGCCATATCATCTAAATTTCTATGCTTGGATAATCAAATTGATTACATACTAATTCGTAGTACTCTATGCATATATGGTAGTTTCAGCCTTGCTATTACAAAGTTAAAATGCTCAAAGAAAAATAAACTATCTTTTCTTCTATTGGTAAACTATAAGAAATATGAAACATCTGAAAGAGTTTTTTATACTAGAAACCAGAATCCATGGATTATGACACACATGAAGACTACATCTTTTGTTGGAGAAAAGATGAATATATATATATATATATATATATATATATATATGGGGAGTATTCAATGGTTACTCAATTTTTTAACCATCAATGGTTACTATCATTATTATCCATTGGATCAAAAATTAAAGCTTGAGATTTAATGCTTAGTTGTAAAATGTAATTAATGCAGTAGGTGAGTCATTTAATGCAATTAATTTCAACCTTTGATTTTTGATCCAATGAATAATAATGATAGTAACCATTGATGGTTAAAAAATGGAGTAATCATTGAGTACTTCCACATATGTGTGTATATATATATATATATATATATATATATATATATATATATTCACATAAATTTAGATTGACCGTCATGTCTAATTCAGACTTCCTCATTCAATTTAGAAAACCATTATTAATAGTTAAATCTCAACTCAATTTACGTACGAAGTGCACTATTATTTAATTTAAAGTCCACATGTGATCACACTGATCTAGAATTATAACATAACTAATAGGGTAAAATTCGGGTCGGTACCTTTTAGACAATTTTCAACCGCTTAGTCCACTATAATTGTTTCAAACTGGAAAAGGATATACTTTTGTTGCAAAATGTCATCTATGCCCTTAAAAAACACGGAATAGTGCATGCTATGCATCGCAAAAACAAAAACCGATGCATCTTGTATGCCCGTTCTTCTAACACGCGCACACGCTGCATCGGTTCCCACTCCAAACAAAAGAACGCTATTGAATACTTAACACAATAACAATAGCACATAACCCTCTAAACTTCCAAAAAACTTAAAACATTAGGAGATTCAAAAAGCAAGCAACATTGGGAGATTTCAAAAAGCAAGCAAACAAAAATGTCTTCGAAACTAGAACATAGCACTAGAATAAGGAAAACACAAAAACGCGAAGTTGAAGAAGTTTCAGGTACGTAATACATTTTATAAATGTACTTTTTGTTTACAACTTCCTGAATAGAGTGAAATCTGTATACATTTGCATAAAAATTCTGTTTTTTATGCATCGCGATGCATTATTTGAAAAAAAAAAAAACCATGGTGTCATTGGCAAAAAAATGTTGCATCGCGTTCACTAAAAAATGAAACAATGTTTGTAGGGTTTAATATTTTGAGCATCACGATGCATCAATTTTGTGCATCACGATACATCATTTTTGTGCATCGTGATGCACGATGCATTAATTTTGTGCATTGTGATGCATCAATGTGTGCATTGCAATGCATGACTTTGTGCATCGCGATGTACAAATGCTACAACCTATTTACTTCTTTTTATAATTCTTCTATTATGTGATTGTAACCACAATATACGTGATATGCAACTGCTATGACTAAAAATCCTGTCAGGATTGTATACAAATCAAGTATGTAGTCCATCATATGTCAGATTAAGAATATCAAATTCAGTGATGAGCATAAAATAGAAATAAAGAAAATACCTTTTTGGTACCTCGTAATGAGCATAATTTCTCATGACGTCATCCGCGACCATTGTAAGAAGGACGATTAGATAATAATGACTATTGTCAAATTCTACGTCAAGGTGGCAACAGTGTTTCCAGTTTGGGAGGAAAAGGATGAAGATTCAACCAATAGATGTGAAGCTCATATTCAACATAAACGATGGAGATGGGGAAATAAACATATTGTTTTACAAATTGGATCGCACCGATTTCCTCCAAAGGAGTTTCCTGAAAAAAAAAATGTCTAAGGAATCAAAGAACATAAGATTGAAGCCAAAGTTGGTTTTTGATAAAATTAAAGAAATGAGAGAGAGTCCGGATCAAGCAGATATCAAATGCGTCGCTGGCTTGACGACCCAGCTTGTTCTCGCGACCTTGCTGGTTGTATCCAATATATCCTATATACCGTGGGGCTATACAGCCTTGTGTCTGATTTGAACACAATATCAACATACAACTGGTCAAAACATGTCGTTGATTTATTGTTGGAAAGCTTGGAAACTACATCTGAAGACCACCTCGAGAGATGCGTGATGTTGTTACCGATAACTTTTAAGTTCATTTGGTATTATTATATGTAATTTTTGTGTATGATGAATGTTGATTTGTTCATTTTAAATTTGTTGAATTCCTCTATACAGTAGTAGTTGTGTGAGAAGAGTAACGTTGTGCAACTGACTCGTGAAACTTATATCCCAAGGTTTGTGAAATGGGATTCGAGGGCACTGTCAAGAGTATTGGATGAATCCAATTTTGTAAGGATCATGACAAATCAGGTGAGTGATTATAAAAATGGCACATTAGTATTATATTACAAATATCAACATTACACATGCGATGCACAAAAAGGTTTGTATCGCGATGCACAAAAAGGTGTGTATCGCGATGCACAAAATTGTACTAAAAAAGTACTGTTTTTGTCCATCGCGATGCATAATTTTTATGCACATTTTCATTTTTTTAATGATTTTTGCAGAAGTTTGATGATGTTCTCAACATAACAACAAATGATGAAAAAGATCTGCTTTGGGAAAAGAAAAACAATGACATGGAAATTCTTGGTGAGGCCTATGTGCATGATCAACAAGATGCTATAGCTATACCCAGGGAATCATCGAATAAGAGGGGTGGGGTGACTAATACGGTTGCAAGTAAATGTATGACTCCAACACAAGATAGAAATCAACCAAAACGTGTGAATCAAACAATTAAGCATGATAAAATTGAAAAACAATAAAAAATCAGGAAGTCAGAAGGGACTAAGCTGAATACATGGAAGATGAAGTGCAAAGAGTCCAATGAAACGACAACAGTTATTGATAATGTGTTACTTCGTTATTAAACTTTTTAAATAAATTTGTGGTGTTATATTTTTTGGTATTTGAACAAATGTAAAAATATTTGAATTCATTTTGTACTGTTTTTATACTAATTTATAATTAATTTCATATACAGTTTTATGGATGTGTGTTGATTACATTGTGCAATATCTTTTTTTTTAACATTACACTTACGATGCACAAAATAGTTCCAATAAAAGTACTGTTTGTTGCATCTCGATGGATGATTTTTTATTTTTGATGCACAATAATAGACAATGAACTTCAAAAATTACAACATAACAAAAATCAACCTTGTATAGCTTCTCTGCATGACCTAGAGTTTCGGTTACAAAGTTTGTGACATCTGCTACATATCTTTTTTCTTATTTCATGTTGATTCACCATTTGATGAAATCCTTGCCTTCTTGGGACATCCGGGTAATCTCTACATTATTGGTGGTAAAATGGTCTCACCTTCGCAAGAATTCTGAAGCTCGTACCTTTCCGTAGTTGCAATTGGCATCAAGCTTCCCTTTGTAACACTTGATGTAATTGCTTGTTAAGAAGTAATTATCAACCATATCATTGATATTTTTCCCAGTTCTCACAATCACAATAGCTGCGTGACAACGGGAATCCTTGAATTTGCCACTGATAGCATAAACATGTATGATTCGCCAAGTCAGTCTGGATGCATGGATCAGATAAAACCTTATATATTGAGTTGTGTCCCATGTGAATCTGACGTGATCTCAATATTAAGGTACTCAATCTACTTTTTATCCATCTTCGCACATAATAATTTATTATATCTCTTTTTATTTCCAAGTTTCTCCCTAAACTATTTCATGATTTTTGATCTTATACAGTCCACCATGTGAGTGATGGAAAGACCACAAGCCTCTAAAATCTAATTGATGAACGATTCCGCGGCATTTGAGGTCAGTTTGGCATACCTATTCTCATGACAATGTGCAATCACCCACTTATCGTATATAATGGTGGCCAAGAAATCACAGGCAACCTGTCCCCTTTCTTTTTTGAATATCTCAATTTTCTCATTAAACAGTCTAATGTTGGGGGCATACGAGCAATCCTTGAGAACACAAATTGCTGCGGAACGTATTGGAATAACGTTTACTGGCAAACATTTTTTTCAAGTTCTGATAAAGGTGCACCAAGCAATAGAAATGCTTGGAACTCCCATAGAATTATTGTTGTTTTTATTCGGATAGTTCCTTCTTTCCATAATTCTCATCATATTAAGAACCAGTCAGTAAAGGTCATGGGATTGCCTCTCTCAAAATCTAATTCTGAGTCAGAACCTCTCCAAATAACATGAGCTTTTAGACAATTCAAAGAAAAGATATTCAATGTTTTCCTGCTCACTACAACCCCAAGGGCATCAACAGTCTCCACATGTTTTGAGTTTTAAGATGTCTTTAGTGGAAAAAATATCATGGCAGTATCTCCATATAAAGAGTTTTATCTTTCATGAAACATTAATTCTCAAGCAATCTTTCCAAAACTGGGGATGGTAAAGGTTGTGAGAATGATTATAGTAAGGGTTAGTTGAGATTTGTTTTTCTTCAAAAGCTTTACAATAATCCACATTTAATGTTATAAAGGTGATCCTTTGTAAACTTCCAATATTTTCAATCAATAGCTAAAAACATTGGAATATGGATAGCTTGTATATGATTTATCCTTTGAAAACTATTGATTCATGGTTAAGTGCAACTTTTTGTCTTTGTATTATATTTATTACTCCCTCTGTTTTAAAATGTTTGTCGTTTTAGTTCTAAGAATTTGTTTCAAAATAATTATCGTTTTAGGTTTCCAATGCATGTTTTGTCTAATTTACCCTTATCTTTCCAACAATAAATCATCGGGAAATTACTGCCGGTCCCCTTTTCAAAAAATTTAACCCCTAAAGTACACCATTTTTTTTTTAAAACCGAAAAAAGACAGTTTGATAATTTTCTTCCTAAAATTTTCCCATCTCTTTTATCCAAAACAACTATGGCTTTCCAGTAAACCCTATGACATTCGTTAAAAACTCTATCTAAAACACTTTATCTCTGTAATGATATTGAATTGTACTCGGTAAAGTGGCTCAGTCATTTTATGAGAAGCTTACCCAACTCTCACTAACAATACAGAGATAAGAGATCTTCTGTCTGTAGTAATCCGACCACTGAACTTAATAATTTGTGTTCTTTTTTAAATAATTCTGCATTTGTTGAAATTTTTTCATGCATGTGATAGTATATATCATCTTTTTACAACTTTACATGACAAATTATCGAGGAATGATATAAGCAAAACACATGCTGGGTGTCACACATTTTCTAGATATATACATGTTGATCATCTTTGAAGCTAAATTTATTGCTGGTAGGTGAAGAAATTAGTGTAGCAATGGCATTATCTTCTTGAAGAAGATCTGTGATAACTTGAATATATATGTCAAAAACAAAAACATGTAGACAGACAAATTCTTTTGAATCCCGATGCACAATTGTTACATCCCGATGCACAAATTGTTGCATCTCAAATTGAATCCCGATGCATAATTCTTGCATCTCGATGCCCAAATTAATCTGAGAAAATGGCACTGCATCCCGATGCAACAATTGTTGTATTTCAAATTGAATTTCGATGCACAATTCTTGCACCCCAATGCCCAAATTAATCTGAGAAAGTAGCACTGCATCCTGATGCAATTCTTGCATCTCGATGCCCAAATTAATTTGAAAAAGTAGCACTACATCTCGATGCTCAATTATTGCATCCCGATGCACAACATATGCACCGCGATGCACAACATATGGCTGCAGTTTCTAACAACTCTTCAACAAGGATGCTTCATTGCTCCTTCATCTTCTCTTCTTCTCTTTTTATCTCTTCCCATTCTCCCTTCTTAGGTTTATCATTGGGGGTTGACTTCACCTCTAACAGAGGTCCAAGAAAGGAGACATGGCATCGTTTAGTGGTGATGGCAGGGAAAAAGTTTAAACTTTGTCAAACCAAGAGGCACATGTCTCGGAAGTCTCTAGCTCGAACTCATGGCTTCCGAAGGCGAATACGTACTACTGGCGGACGAGCAATTTTGAAGCGAAGGCGTGCCAAGGCCCGATGGGTGCTCTGTCCCAAGGCCAACCCCAGTGGTGGGAAACGTGCTTGAGCCCCTTTATCCTTTTCGAATTAATTACATTCGGTAACCAGAAGCTTTAATTATGTATTTATGTTCATTCTTGTAATATCAATTGCATTTCAAGTTATGTCTAAAAGTGGTTTGGGTGTTTCAATCAAGAGTTTTTTTTATAATCAATCAATGCTATCTTCACTTTTGTGCTTGTTGGGGGATGAAGATGGTGAATTTAGAGTAGACAGTGAATTCCGATACATAATTCTAGATTCTTCAATCGATTATGTAGTTTATTTAATTAAAAAAAAAGAAAAAAAAAACTTTAAGTTTTGTTCATCGTGATGTTCAAATAAGGCTGAAGTTTGTGCATCGCGATGCCTAATATGCCTATAGCGCGCGTGTTTTGGTTTCATTAAGGGTATTGTTGTTTTTTTACCAAAAAATGTCTTTATTTGATTATTAAAAAAGAAGGGTGGACTGGAGCGAATTGAAATGTTGAAAAAGGAACCGACCCGAAATTACCTCATTAATCATCTCTTCATTAAATACTTTATCTTTTCCAATGTTTATCTCTTTCTAATTAATCTTTTCAACTACTTCTAGCCCAAAAATAAAAAATAATTAATAAGGGTATATTTGTCAACCTATAAAATTTCTTAATTCATGTGCACAACTTTAAAACAATATTTTTTTTTAAACAGAGAGAATAGTAACTATATATACGACGCGCAATGCGTGTGCATAATTATTTATTTTACTTTACTTACTTCTTTTATAATTTATAATTTTTAAATATTTTATTTTAAATTACGCTAGTTAAAATGAATTTGAGGGGTTGGTAGTTCCTTTCAAGAAGTAGGTGGTTATTTACACCAAAAAAGAAAAAGAAAACTTAGGTTGTTATTTTTCATGTGGTAATTGTCTATTATAATTAGGGGTAGTTTAGGTAGTTTGGAAAAGGGTGACAAGGCTTCAATTTGTACCTTGCTGCTATATAATACTCCATCCGTCCCAGATAAATGTTCCTACTTTCTATTTTAGGATGTTTCAATTAATGTTCTTAAAGACTTTTGATCTACTTATTCTCTACCATTCTTCCTAATATACTCTTAAAGTTTCATTTAATATAACACATCCCAAAGAAACCAAATTATTTAGAATGGTTGAACTCAATAAATATTCATGGGTATTATCGTCAGAACACATTTTACAGCACATAATTAATTATATTTCTTAATTCCTGTATTTTATCCACTAGAAACATTTATCCAGAACGAAGAGGGTAATAAAGATAGTTTTATTTTTGACGAATTGGAAGTCAAGCAGAGACCGATAAGGAAATGTTAGAAATTCCAAGATTCATCTTAACTTTTTGATACTAACTAATTGAATATATTATCACGTAAATAAAATAAAATTTTAAAATAAAATCTTGAGATCGTTAGAGTTTTTCAAATAAAGTTGCACCGATAACCCGACAAAATAGAACCCCGGCCAAAAGCAGAGAAAATCAAACCCCCGTTTATACGGAACAAAATATATAGAACCCAGTTCTGCACTGTATTAATTTTGTTAAATTTGACTGATTTATATTTTTTCTTCAATTTTTTTTGCATGACCGACTTAGGCAGTTCTGGCTATTATGATTCTTAGTATCTGGTTGATATGTCTTGTGAAACAGCTGAAAGGGATGCTATCGCACATTCAGAGCTTTTCAAAGCTCAAAGGATCAAGGTAGAATTACTTTGGGTAGAACATTAGTCTTATACCTTGATATTTTAGATATGGGGTTACTGCTGGACTGGATGTTCTTCGGTCCAAACATGAGAAGCCTTCATTATTTTAACAAAACTTTGTTTTTTCACTATTTTAACATACTTTCTTGTTGATATGGAAAATAACCAGAAAACAGAAAATTCCATTGGAGCCTGGAAATCGAAAATGTACACTTTCTTGTAACAGCAAAGTTGTAGAGCTACTTATGGAGAAAAATGGTACATTCTGTGAAAAGATTTAAACCTGTCAAAATTTGTCTTTATTCCTATGTTTTCCCTTTTAAGATAAATGGATCAACCCAATATGTTAGTCAACAACTCTTATAGGGATTCCCTTTAGCCGATGAATTGAAGTCTCCCACTGATAACACAAGTCTGGAATCCTGCCCGATATGGAGGGCACGGGCAGAGCAAGACCATGCGAGCAAGGAGGGATCACATAGGTCCAGAGTTGCTCACCGCGACACTGGAACCTGGAACCGGTCAGAGCCATCACCCAGCAATTTCGGGACTATATCTCATGACCACCTAAAGAGATGCGTGATGTTGTTACCGATAACTTTTAAGTTCATTTGGTATTATTATATGCAATTTTTGTGTATGATGAATGTTGATTTGTTCATACTAAATTTGTTGAATTCATCTATACAGTATTGGTTGTGTGAGAAAAGTAACCGACTCGCGAAACTTATATTCCATGGTTTGTGAAATGGGATTTGAGGGCACTGTCAAGAGTATTTGATGAATCCAATTTTGTAAGGATCATGACAAATCAGGTGAGTGATTAAAAAATTGGCACATTAGTATTATATTACAAATATCAACATTACACTTGCGATGCACTGTTTTTGTGCATCGTGATGCATAATTTTTATGCACATTTTTATTTTTTTTATGGTTTTTGCAGAA
Organism: Platycodon grandiflorus; assembly: GCA_016624345.1. Taxonomy (NCBI): domain Eukaryota; kingdom Viridiplantae; phylum Streptophyta; class Magnoliopsida; order Asterales; family Campanulaceae; genus Platycodon; species Platycodon grandiflorus. Next base: position 47,810,931 of record CM028361.1, on the reverse strand, counting down.
GTTTGATGATGTTCTCAACATAACAATAAATGATGAAAATGATCTGTTTTGGGCAAAGAGAAACAATGACATGGAAATTCTTGGTGAGGCCTATGTGCATGATCAACAAGATGCTACAGCTGCACCCAGGGAATTACCGAATAAGAAGGGTGGGTTGACTAATACGGTTGCAAGTAAATGTATGACTCAAACACAAGATAGAAATCAACCAAAACGTGTGAATCAAACAATTAAGCATGATAAAATTGAAAAACAATAAAAAATCAGGAGGTCAGAAAGGACTAAGCAGAATACATGGAAGAGGAAGTGTAAAGAGTCCAATGAAACGACAACAGTTATTGATTAGATGTGTTACTTCGTTATTAAACTTTTTAGATACATTTGTGGTGTTATATTTTCTGGTATTTGAACAAATGTAAATATTTGAGTACATTTTGTACTGTTTTTATACTAATTTATAATTAATTTCATATGCAGTTTTATGGATGTTTATTGATTATATTGCGCAATATCTTTTTTTTTTAACATTACACTTACGATGCACAAAATTGTCCATCGCGATGCACAAAATAGTACCAATAAAAGTACTGTTTCTTGCATCTCGATGCATAATTTTTTATTTTTGAAGCACAATAATAGACAATGAACTTCAAAAATTACAACATAACAAAAATCAACCTTGTATAGCTTCTCTACATGACCTAGAGTTGTGGTTACAAAGTTTGTGACATCTGCTATATATCTTTTTCTTATTTCTTGTTGATTCACCATTTGATGGAATCCTTGCCTTCTTGGGACATCCGGGTAATCTCTACATTATTGGTGGTAAAATGGTCTCACCCTCGCAAGAATTCTGAAGCTCGTACCTTTCCGTAGTTGCAATTGGCATCAAGCTTCCCTCGAAACACTTGATGTAATTGCTTGTTAAGAAGTAATTACCAACGATATCATTGATATGTTTCCCAGTTCTCACAATCACAATGGCTGCATGACAACGGGAATCCTTGAATTTGCCACTGATAGCATAAACATGTCTGATTCCCCAAGTCAGTCTGGATCCTTGGATCAGATAAAATCTTATATAGAGTTATGTCCCATGTGAATCTGACACGTGATCTCAATATTAAGGTACTCAATCTACTTTTTATCCATCTTTGTACATAATAATTTATTCTATCTCTTTTCATTTCCTAGTTTCTCCCTAAACCGTTTCATGATTTTTGATCTTATACAGTCCACCATGTGAATGATGGGAAGACCACAAGCCTCTAAAATCTAATTGATGAACGATTCCACGGCATTTGAGGTCAGTTTGGCATACCTGTTCTCATGACAATGTGCAATCGCCCACTTATCGTATGGAATGGTGGCCAAGAAATCACAAGCAACCTGTCCCCCTTCTTTTTTAAATATCTCAATTTTCTCATTAAACAGTCTAATATTGGGGGCATACGAGCAATCCTTGAGAACACAAACTGCTGCGGAACGCATTGGAATAACGTTTACTGGCAAACATTTTTTTCAAGTTCCGATAAAGGTGCACCCAGCAAAAGAAATGCTTGGAACTCCCATAGAATTATTGTTGTTTTTATTTGGATAGTTCCTTCTTTCCATAATTCTCATCACATTAAGAACCAGTCAGCAAAGGTCATGGGATTGCCTCTCTCAAAATCTAATTCTGAGTCAGAACCTCTCCAAATAACATGAGCTTTAAGACATTTCAATGAAAAGATATTCAATGTTTTCCTGCTCACTACAACCCCAAGGGCATCAACCGTCTCCACATGTATTGAGTTTTAAGATGTCTTTAGTGGAAAAAATATCATGGCAGTATCTCCATATAAAGAGTTTTATCTTTCATGAAACATTAATTCTCCAGCAATCATTCCAAAACTGGGGATGGTAAAGGTTGTGAGAATGATTATGGTAAGGGTTAGTTGAGATTTGTTTTTCATCAAAAGCTTTACAATAATTCACATTTAATGTTATAAAGGTGATCCTTTGTAAACTTCCAATATTTTCAATCAAAAGCTAATAAAATTGGAATATGGATAGCTTGTATATGATTTATCCTTTGAAAACTATTCATTCATGGTTAAGTGCAACTTTTTGTCTGCGTATTATATTTATTACTCCCTCTGTTTCGAAATGTTTGTCGTTTTAGCTCTAAGAATTTGTTTTAAAATTATTGTTTATTTAAGTTTCCAATTCATGTTTTGCCTAATTTACCCTTGTATTTTCAACAATTAATTATCTCTTCATTAAATACTTTATCTTCTCTAATGGTTATCTCCTTCTAATTTATATTTTCAACTACCCCTAGCACAAAAATTAAAGATAATTAATAAGGGTATATTTGTCAACCTATAAAATTTCTTAATACGTATGCATAACTCTAAAACGACAATTTTTTTAAAACTGAGGGAGTAGTAACTATACGAAGTGCAATGCGTGTGCATAATTATTTATTTTAACTTACATACATCTTTTATAGTTTATAATTTTTAAATATTTTATTTTAAATTACGGTAGTTAAATGAATTTAAGGGGTTGGTAGTTCCTTTCAAGAAGTAGGTGGTTATTTACACCAAAAAAGAAAAAGAAAAATTACGTTGTTATTTTTCATGTGGTAATTGTCTATTATAATTAGGGGTAGTTTAATTAGTAGTTTTAAAAAGGGTGACAAGGCTTCAATTTGTACCTTGCCGCTATATAATACTCCCTCCGTCCCGGATAAATGTTCCTACTTTCTATTTTGAGATGTTTCAACTAATATTCTTAAAGACTTTTGATCTACTTATTCTCTACCATTCTTCCTAATATACTCTTAAAGTTTCATTTAATATAACACATCCCAAAGAAACCAAATTATTTAGAATGGTTAAACTCAAAAAATATTCATGGGTATTATCGTCAGAACACATTTTACAGCACATAATTAATTATATTTCTTAATTCCTGTATTTTATCCACTAGAAACATTTATCCAGAACGAAGAGGGTAATATAGATAGTTTTATTTTTGACGAATTGGAAGTCAAGCAGAGACCGATAAGGAAATGTTAGAAATTCCAAGATTCATCTTAACTTGTCGATACTAACTAATTGCATATATTATCACGTAAATAAAATAAAATTTTAAAATAAAATCTTGAGATCGTTAGAGTTTTTCAAATAAAGTTGCATCGATAACCCGAAAAAATAGAACCCCGGCCAAAAGCAAAGAAAATAATACCCCGTTTATACGGAACAAAATATATAGAACCCAGTTCTGCACTGTATTAATTTTGTTAAATTTGACTGATTTATATTTTGTCTTCAATTTTCTTTGCATGACCGACTTAGGCAGTTCTGGCTATTATGATTCTTAGTATCTGGTTGATATGTCTCGTGAAACAGCTGAAAGGGATGCTATCGCACATTCAGAGCTTTTCAAAGCTCAAAGGATCAAGGTAGAGTTGCTTTGGGTAGAACATTAGTCTTACCTTGATATTTTACATTCTGGTCCAAACATATTTGGTAGAACATTAGCCTTCATTATTTTGACAAAACTTTGTTTTTTCACTGTTTTAACATACTTTCTTGTTGATATGGAAAATAACCAGAAAACAGAAAATTCTATTGGAGCCTGGAAATTGAAAATGTACACTTTCTTGTAACAGCAAAGTTGTAGAGCTACTTATGGAGAAAAATCGTACATTTTGTGAAAAGATTTAAACTTGTCCAAATTTGTCTTTATTCCTATGTTTTCCCTTTAAAAATAAATGGATCAACCAAATATGTTAGTCAACAACTCTTATAGGGATTCCATTTAGCCGATGAATTGAAGTCTCCCACTGATAACACAAGTCTGGAATCCTGCCCGATATGGAGGGCACGGGCAGAGCAAGACCATGCGAGCAAGGAGGGATCACATAAGTCCAGAGTTGCTCACCGCGACACAGGAACCGGTCAGAGCCATCACCCAACAATTTCGGGACTACATCTGATGACCACCTAGAGAGATTCGTGATGTTGTTGCCGATAACTTTTAAGTTCATTTGGTATTATTATATGCAATTGAAGACACTAAAATATCCAGCCGCCACGTGGCCCTACCAGGACACGTGGCCGAGCTTAGCTAGGAGCTCGGAAGAAGGGATTCCTCGACCCCGAGCTTGGACTATGGCTCGGAGCCCGGGTACATATACCCTCCATCTCGTCCCGACCTCCCCGAGGAGCTCGAGATAGCCAGAGACGCCTTCCACTTCGAACATAAAGAGCTCGCGAGGTCTTATCCCAGGCTACAACACTGAGATCCCGAGGTGTCCACCCAAGGAAGTAAAGATAGTCAACAAAAGTTGCCGCATTCAATGCCCACATGCTACTACGTCATCCCGGGGCCACCAACCAGCCCCTCATTGGATGAAAAAGTGGCTTGCTCCCTAAGTAAAGCTGCTTCTAGAAGATCAATGTCACTTCCAGAGAAGTTCTATCTTCTACATCAATGCAGGTCACTTCCTCATTAAAGCTCATCAATGCAGATTGTGGCTGCCATAAATGGGCACATGGCTGCTTACCCCAAGTCGACACCTGACAGTCCCACTTGTCTCAAACCAGCATTCTCCCGGTATAAATACAAGGTGATGGCCTTCATTTATGACCGAAGTTCAAATTAACACACACAACTACAAAATCTCAAAAGCATTCAGTGCATTCACTCTCAAAGAGCAGCCTGAATCCTCACCGGAGACCATTAACCTCACCATATACTGATTCTCTCACCGGAGGGCTTTAGATGGACCAACGTCCAGCTCCCTAACGATGCTTCCTTTCATCTCAGGTATCTACCGGAGGACAAGTCCCACTAGTACTTGTGCCTATTGAGAGCTGGGGCATCCTACCTACAGACTAACTGCATACGTGGACATCGACAGATCATCAGAACACTTTTTGGCGTGATCAGTTTGGTTCCGTTGCTGGGACCGCCGAAATTGGATACTTTCAGAGTGAACTTTGTGTAAACTTAGTAATACACAATTGAGAGATGACAAATTCACGACAATAGGCTACGTCAGCCGCGCAAAAGGTTGGCCCACATTCTTCACACTCTGCTGAGCATGCCGCCCCTTCAGCACAGAGGCACGCGCCTAAGACTCCCGAAAAGGCCCCTGCCGATAATTCAAGGGGCAGGAGGTCAGCTCGGGACGTAGCTCGGGTGTTGACAAAGAAGGCAGCAAAGAGGTCACGCGCCAGCAAAGGAAAGGCCATGCAGAAAGCCCATCGGGACGGAGAGACCGCTAGTGAGTCTTCCGGAGGGGAAGACACATGTGGTAACGACAAAGTTAGGATAACCGTGGTGAAGCGGCCGGCTACACAGCTGTAGAGAGATCAGGCCGAACTGGAGCACTTACGTCGCGAGCGGGCGCACGTAGAAAGAGTCAGAGAGCTCAAAAGAAAGGAATTCGAGCTCACCAGAAAGGTCGAGGCAGCAAAGCAAGCACAAAGGGTCCCTCTCGAGCGGGAGAGGGCACATGCAGAAAGGCCACGCAGTCGCGATCACGAATCCCGAGCTGTGGAAGCCCCTCGGGCAAATGCGCATAGCAGATTGCGCGAGAGTGCCAAGAACAGGCTGGGAAATCGGGCTAGTGCAGCACCCAAATCAAGTGTGTATAGCTGACTCTGCTTCCCGGAGGAAAAGGAGAGGCCTAGAGGCAGTGTGCAGGACCGACTCGGGGCTCGAGCAAGCTCCCCCAGTGCGTACAAGTCAGATAGCACCTATAAACCGGAGGTACAGTCTCGGCGGAAGGGATCCCAAGGGGGTAGGCGAGGGCATTCGCCATCTCTTCAGGGAAGCTCCCCGGGGATAGTCGCTTCATCACGGAAGTTATCAAGAAATGACGGACGTGACAGACGAAGCCACCGGGAGTCCCGAGCTGACGGTTCTCCAGATAGGGCCCTAAAGGTTCTTCAGGAGCGCTTAGAAGCTCTGGAAGCGGGAAAATTAGGCCTCCCCACACAGATATTGAAGAGTCTGTTCTGCCGTCGGATTCAGAGAACGGCACCCAATCCCCGGCTGAGGCTTCCCGACTTTAAGTCATATGCGGGAAAGACGCACGCTCAGACTCACCTCTCCAGCTTTGATTCCAAGATGGGTGTTTGCATCGCAAAGCAAGACATATGGTGCAAAGTCTTTGTCAGCACGTTCGACGAGACTGTGATGAAGTGGTTTAGAGAGCTCCCGAAAGAGTCCGTGACGGACTGGAGTGACCTGAAGAGAAAGTTCCTCAGGAAGTATGCCTCAGCTAGGGAACTTCCTAAGGACAAGTCGAACCTTGCAAATACAAAGCAAGGCCCTGCTGAATCGCTGGCAGATTACTTCCAGCGGTTCAAGAATGTAGCTAACGAGCTCTCCAACGTCCCCGATGAGACAATCATGGTCTGCTTTGAGGGCGGACATCAATCGGAAAAATTATTGAAGGAGCTTAATCTCCAGACTCCAGCCACCAGCGCGGAGATGTTCATCTTGGCTAAGGGTGTGGCGAAGACCGAGAAGATCTTGGCTAACAAAAAGAAAGCCAAGGAAGGAACCCCTGCACAATAAAGGTTGGGGAGACGAAGAACCCGGACAGGAGAACCGGGCAATCAAGTGCTAGGCAAAAGGCGCAGGAGAAGGAGGATAAAACGGTCTATACCCTGCTGAATGCATCCCAGGAGCACATCATGACCGTTTTACAACAGGAGCATAAGCTGGTGAAGCCCTATCCAATGAAGGAGACTAGGTTTCCTCGGAGTCCTGACAAGACGTGTGAGTACCATAGGGAAAATCAACACACCACCGAGGATTGCTACCAGTTAAAGAGGGCCATCCAGCAGCTGATAGACCGAGGTGAACTCAGGCAATTTGAGCAGAGAGATGAGCCGGAGAAGAGGCCAGCAGCGCATGGCCGCGAGCACGTTGACAGAGAAGAATTCAGGATTTCCACCATCCTGGAAGATAACCTGAGCATCACTCAGCTCAACAACACCATGTATAGTCTCAACAACATGGTGTCCCAACCTCGGATGAGGGATGAGGTCGACATATGCTTTTACCCGAGCGAGATGGCAAGTACCGACCTGGCAAAAGTGCAGCCACTCACAATGCACCTCGGGATTGAACAGTATATGGTCAGAAGGGTGCTCATAGATACCGGGGCTAATCGGAACATCATGTACTATGATTGTTTCAAGAAGATGAGGCTCACGGATTCCCACCTCATCCCAAGCAATGTGCAGCTGGAAGGTTTCACAGGGCACAAGGTGGTAACGAAGGGCACCATAGCGCTGAAAGTAACGATAGGAGAAGGGAATCTTTTCAGGTCCGAGGAAATAGATTTTCTGGTCCTCGAATGTCCCTTTCCCATACAGCGCCATTTTGGGCCTACCAGCACAGGTAAAATTTGGCATGGTCGTCTCCACTCCTCATCAGAGAGTCAAGTTTGCCACTAATGGGAAGGTCGGCATGATGCGGAACGATCCCAAGAGTACTCTATTTCATATAATAGAGACTCGAAAAGAAAAAGAGGTGGCATTCCGGGGAAAGGCTCAAGTCGTGGGAACCATTCAAACCTTCGCTAAAAGAGCCCGGCCCTTAGCAGAGGAGAAATCCCCGAAAAAAGCAGAATAGCTCGCAGTTCCTGAGAACGCGACCTCTGTAGAAGGCTCAGCCAAAGATTAGCAGTTAGTACGGGCTGGCAATCCCAGCTCGCAAGAATCAGGCCCGAGCCGAAAGAAAGCGAGGGTGATCACTATCGATAGCCTCGACAGTCGCAACCTGCCCAATATTCAGCCTCATGAGGATTTTGACGAAGTGGTCATCAACTTCGATTTTCCCGACCAAAAGATAAAAATTGGTCTGGATATCGACGAGGGAGAACGTCAAGCCATCATCCAATTCCTCTGTGGAAACACTGACGTATTCGCTTGGAGGGTTGAGGACATGAAAGGCATCAGTGAAGACGTCTCCGTCCACAAGCTTAGTGTGGACCCCGCGATCACTCCAATACAACAGCGGCCACGGGTTTTTTCCCCGGAGAAACAAGCAGCTATCAAAGAAGAAGTTGACAAGCTACTCCGGGCCAAGATAATAAAAGAAATTTTTTACCCGACTTGGATCGCAAATGTCATCATGGTCAAGAAGACAAGTGGCAAATGGAGGATGTGCGTGGACTATACCGACTTGAATAAAGCTTTCCCGAAAGATTAGTACCCGCTACCCAGGATTGATCAGCTCGTTGATGCCATTGCCGGCCACAAAATCCTGAGTTTTGTTGATGCGTATTCAAGATACCACCAAATCAGAATGTTGTTACAAGATCAGAAACTTATGGCATTCCGAGCTACCGGGGCTTTATATTTCTACGTTATGATGCCCTTCGGGCTAAAGAACGCGGGGGCTACTTACCAGAGAATGGTAAACAAGGTGTTCGGTGATCAGCTCGGTCGGAACGTGGAAGCTTACATCGAAAACATGGTGATTAAAACCAAGAAAACCAACCACGTCGAAGATCTCCGAGAAACCTTCGCCAACCTAAAAAAGAATAGTATGAAGCTCAATCCCGCGAAGTGCGCCTTCGGGGTAACTGCGAAAAAGTTCTTAGGTTATATGGTGAATGAGCGAGGGATTGAAGCAAACCCGGGAAAGATCTAGGCACTGCTGGACATGAAAGCCCCGAAGAGTATCAAAATCGTGCAGCAGCTCAATGGCAGGATAACCGCCTTGAGCAGATTCATTGCCAAAGCTGCGGAGAAGAGCCTCCCTTTTTTTAAAAATTTTTGAAGGGGAGTCAAAATTTTGCATGGGGACCAGAATGCGACAAGGCCTTTGCAGAGCTGAAACAATACCTTGGCAGCCCGCCTCTACTTTCAAGCCCGATGCCTGGCGAGAAATTGTACATCTACATCTCTGCATCGGATGCTGCAGTGACTGCAGTACTAATCAGAGAAGAAGGGCCCATTCAGAAACCAGTGTATTATGTCTCTCACGCATTATCTGACGTAAAGGAACGGTACTTGAATGTCGAAAAAGTAGTCCTGGCTTTGATAGTAATGGCAAGGAAGCTATCACACTACTTCCAGGCCCATACCTTGGTAGTCTACACAGATCTGCCTCTCCGAAGAATGTTGCATAAGCCCGATGTAGCTGGAAGAATGATGAAATGGGCAGTCGTGCTCTCTGCCTTTGACATCACTTATGAGCGGAGGAAAGCAATCCGAGGACAAGTTCTTGCTGACTTTGTTACAGAAACATCATTCGCTCATAACACATCTCCGGAGATCTTGCCAGACGAGCTTGGAAAAGGCGAATTAAAAGTCGTACTCCCAGCCAAAAGCATCCGCTCTAGCTCGCGGGAAACACGACCAACGAACCACTGGCAGTTATTCGTAGACAGCTCAATCAGTAGCTCGAGAGTGGCGTGGGTCTGTCTTTGGTTTCCCCCGACGGAACTGAATTTCAGAAGGTGTTCCAATTCAAGTTCCCCGCATCAAACAACTAGGCCGAATACGAAGCCGTGGTGATGGGCTTACAGTTGGCGAAGGACCTCACAGTGTCTCAAATTGTTGTCTTCAACGACACTCAACTCGTCGTGAAGCAAATTTCGGGGGAGTACGGGGCTAATCACCCCACCTTGATGAAATATTGTGAGCTCGTGAGGTAGTTGCTAGCTGAGTTTGAATACTGGGAAGTTCAACAGATTGACAGAGAGAGCAACACTCGGGCTGACTACTTATCCAAAGTGGCCTCCATGGAGCTGAAGGATCTGCCCCCGAATGTTCGGGTAAAATTCCTTGATTCACCGTCGGTAAACAGAGAGGCTGTCTTACCAATTATGGCAACCACGAGGTGTTGGATAGATGAAATCGAGGACTACATTGAGCACGGGACTCTACCTGACGATAAAACCTCAGCACGGCAAATCAGAAAGAGAGCTGCGAGGTATACAAAGGTTGCTGGGGTGCTATACCGACGATCTTTTTCAAAACCTTTGTTAAGATGTGTGTGGCCCGAAATCACGGAAAATCTAATGGCTGAGGTGCATGAGGGAGTACGTATGTGGAAGACACCCCGGAGCTCGAACTCTCTCTGACAGAATTATTTTTAACGGATACTATTGGCCAACACTGAGAAAGGACGCTGAGGCCTACATCAGAAAGTGTGATAAGTGCCAAAGATTCGCCGATGTGCCCAGACTACCTTCTGTGCCCCAGATACCAGTTGTCGCGGCCTGGCCTTTTGACATGTGGGGAATTGACCTCATCGGTCCTTTTTCCCAAAGCTCGCGGAGGTTGCAAGTTCTTGATTGTGGCCGTTGACTATTTCACAAAGTGGATCGAAGCAAAGCCACTAGCAGGAATTGCCGAGGAGAAAGCCATAAGTTTCGTACACGACTTCATCTGGTGCAGATTTGGGTTACCTCGGGTCATAGTTTCTGATCACGGGACACAGTTCGCAACAAAGTTTACAGCGAGCTGTGAGAGAATGAATGTAAAGCACTAGATGTCTTCGGTCGCTCACCTACAAGGCAATGGTCAGGCAGAGGCCGGGAATAAGAAGATCCTATACTCTCTCAAGAGGAGCTTAGACGAGAAGAAAGGAAGATGGCTGGAAGAGCTGCCCGCAGTCCTTTAGAGCATCAGGACATCTGTCCGAGGTCCAACGGGAGAGACACTATTTACTTTGACTTATGGATCAGAAGCAATGGCTCCAGTTGAAATGGCCCTCCCTACAGCTCGGGTTCTACACTTCGACGAAGGGAAAAATTTAGAAGCTCGGGGGCTTGACCTTGAATTATTGGAGGAGCGAAGGCTGGAAGCCCAACTAAGAATGGTGAACTACAAACAGCTCGCAAAGGGTCATCACGATCGAAGGGTAAAGCACAGAACATTCTCAGTCGGGGATTGGGTCCTCAGGAAGATTGAAGCTACGGGTAGAAATACTCAGAGAAATAAATTATCCCCTAATTGGGAAGGCCCGTTCCGAGTTACAGCGATCATCCGAGCAGTAACCTACCGGTTGGCCGAACAAGACGGGACACTTCTAAGGAACCCGTGGTATGCTGATCACCTGAAGAAGTATTATATGTGAATGTAACTCAACTTTTGTAATTGAGTAAATATATGACAGCTTGAATTTTTGAGAAACCAAAAAATTGTCTCCTCGGGGTTTGGAATCATATTATTAATAAAAATACCTAGAGTCGGCAGTAGGCCACTCGAAGTATGATAAAAATACTTATAGCCGGCAGCAGGCCCCTTAAGTATAAGAACCACTACTCGGAGATCGGTAGCGGACCACTCCGAGTAGTCTCAAAAACCTCACTCGAGGTCGATTATAATCACTCAGTGTTGGTATTCAATCGTCACTCGAGGTTGGCAAAGGCCACTCAGTGATGGTTCTAAATTGTTATTTGAGGTCGGCAAAGGCCACTCCGTAACAGTTCAATTATTGTCTAAGGACGGCAAAGGCCACTTCGCAATAATTCTAAAAAGATAAAACTCTACACATTCCACAAACCGAGGATTCAAAAATAATTTACATTCAAGCAAGTAAATATATATATATATATTTTTTTAAGGAAACAGGGGCGGCACCCTGCGAAATTTTATTAATAAAAAAGAAATAATACAAACATGAGGGGGACAACCAGCCTTGCCCTTATAAATGGGAGGACAAAGGAGCCTGACCTCGAAAAGGAAATACAAAACATCAACGCTGCCTATAATTATAGAATCCATAAGCATCCTGGTGAAAAGCATGCAGAACAATCCGAGGAAGCTGTTCTACACTCTCAAACCGACTATAATTCTGGGAACCGTGCGCATAAGCCGCCAATCTGTCTGCTACCTGATTTTTCTCCCTATAGACATGACAAATGCTATACCTCTGTAAAAGACGCCTACAGTGCCTTAACTCATATTCATACATCCAAGGATATCCACAGCACTGAGTTAAAACTCTAACTGCCACATTCGAGTCTATCTCTACCACAACTGAATTAAGGGCAAGAGAATGACATAAAACCAAACCATCCCTCAAAGCCAAAATCTCGGCTCTCATATTAGTCCCTGGCCCATAGAAGTTAGCAAAGGCCTTGATAAGATTACCCTGACTATCACGAATTACACCACCTCCTGTACTAACTCCATTAATCGCCGAGCCATCTGTGTTAAGCTTGAAAAAAGGAGTAGGCGGGGGTTCCCATCTCAGCCATAAACCCTTACGCAATCTAGGAGGCAAGATAGAGAATTGTAATTGCTGTAAACCCAGAATACCCATTCTATTGGACGGAGACTTTGGATTAAAAATACAAAACATATCTGTGAGATGTCTAGAGACATGGCGATAAATATCCTCCATTCTCATAGCAACATTCTCAAAGATAGATTTACACCGAGCTTTCCAAATCTCCCAACAGGTGAACATAAAAATACCCAAAAAACAAGCACCAACTTGAGTCTGAGTCGACCCATCCTCACCCCAAACAACCAATAAATGTGTAAGAGAATCATACCTCCATACCTTTTGGAAAGGGTTCGCAAAGGCTCGCCATATAAACATAGCCACTTCCGAATGAAGAAAGAGATGCTCCATGGATTCCTCTTGAGGGGCTACAGAGCAGCAAACACATTTCGAAACCATAAATACATTCTTTTTACGCACATTAAGATCAACTGGGAGGCCACCATGCATAAATTTCCAAATAAAGCCACTGATACGAGGAGGAAGCCAAGGCTGCCATATTTTTCTCCCCCAAGAAACTGAAGGTCTATGCTGCCGAATGAGATTCCAAAATTTCGACACCTCAAAATCTCCCGATTTAGACAGTAAAAAAACCATCTTATCATCCTGATTCTGATCCAACTGAACCCTCTCTATCGCCTGGTGATGGACAAAATCTATAAGCGGCAAGAACTGATCAAGATGGGGAAGAGCATCTTTCACCAAAAGATTTGCATCAATTGGCCTAGGACCATTCAAAAGAACCCCACACCAGTTGTCGCACCAGAAGGACATCTCCCCCTTCCCTACAATCCATTGGACACACTGCTGGACAATGGGAATCTGTTGCATCACTGCCCTCCATATGTGAGAAGCTGAAATTGGAGTAACAAAAATATTGTTAACACCATATTTACTACCAGCAAAACGGGCCCATAAACTCTTTCCTTGAAGGGTGCTCCAAGCCAACTTAGCATGCATTGAATCCATGACGTGGTTTATAGATCGAATACCCAAACCACCTTCTGAGCAAGGAAGACAAACCTTATCCCAAGAAACCCAATGAGCTCTGTGCTCTCCGGCATTATCCCATAGAAAGTTAGCCAAATGAGATTCAATACGTCTAATAACAGACTTGGGGACTTTAATCGCTGCAATAGAATAGATGGATATGCTACTCAACACTGACTTAAGAAGAGTTATCTTCCCTCCAAGAGAAAGCAACTTCGCCTTCCAACCGTCAATCCTTCGAATAATCTTATGCTCAAGATCTTCAAAATATCGACGTTTGATTTTACCTGTGAAGAGAGGTATCCCTAAATATCGCATAGGAAAACTTTGTTGGGAGCATCCAGACCACATACTAATCTGCGAAGCTTTCCGCCGAGAGCACTTTGAAGAGACAAAGAAACCACTCTTTTCCAAATTTATAAGCTGATCTGAAGCAGTTTCATAAACCGTAAGAACTTGCCTTAGAGCCAAAATAGATCTCTTCGATGCATTGCAGAATAAGAGCATATCATCAGCATATAACAGATGAGAAATAATAATACCCCCACGCCCATGATTAAAAGGCCGAATCTGACCCTCCGCTAGAGCTTTGTTGATGTTGCGAGACAAGACTTCTTGAGCCAAAATAAAAAGCAAAGGAGACAAAGGGTCTCCTTGCCGAACCCCACGAGAAGACTTAAAAAAGCCATAGGTCTCACCATTAACCCGTATAGAATACCAGATATTGTCAAGTAACCTCTTTAATAAAGCGCAAAACCCTTCACTGAAACCAAAGGCCTTCAAAGCACGAAGAAGAAAATCCCATTCCAACCGATCATACGCTTTGGACATATCCAGCTTAAAAACCACATTACCTCCTCGCGTATTACTATTAATACGATGAACCATTTCATGGGCAAGAACAATATTTTCCTGTATACTTCTACCTCTAACAAACCCAGCCTGTTCTGGAGAGATAATATTCAGAAGAAGATTCGCCAAACGATTAGCAAGAATTTTGGACAAAATCTTACTTGAAAAATTGCACAGACTTATCGGCCGTAGATCACCGAGACCCATTGGGTTGTCAACCTTAGGAATTAAAATTAGAGTAGTAGATGTAATGCCTTTTGGAAGACTGTTGCCCATAAAAAATTCACGGACCGCAGCGATAACATCTTCTTTAATCACATCCCAACACCCCTGATAAAACCAACCTGTGAATCCATCAGACCCTGGCGCACTATCCGGATTTAAACCTTTAACTGCATCCCAAATCTCAGCTTCCATAGGACAACACACCAGATTATCATTATCACATGTCTGAACACACGGCAGAATACCATTATAAACGGCTGCACCAATGTCATTACCACACGATCCAAACAGATTACCAAAGTATTGAACAGCGCTGCTACCAATCTGCGCAGAATCTGTGCACCAGCTCCCATCCGAGTTCCTGAGTTTAATAGCATTCCTCCTTCTCTGATCTCGGATACTAGCATGAAAAAAAACTGCTGTTTCTCTCACCCTCAGTAAGCCACAATTGCCTTGATTTCTGCTGAAGTAACTCAGCATCCCAGCGCAAAAGTTGACAAAGATCCTGCTTCACATTCCTTAACCGAGCTGCTGTATCATCATCCCATCCATGCTGAAGATCAAATTCTAGCCTAATGATATCATCTTGATGATCTGTAATCCTCCGTTGAACATGCCCAAAAACAGTCCAGTTCCAGTGTTTCAATTCTTTCCGCAACAGACGAAGCTTTGTATGCAATACATCCAACGCACCACCACTAACTGGCCTATGCCATTGTTCACGAACAAACTCCATAAAATTGGGATGATCCAACCACATACGTTGAAAGCGAAACAACCCTTTTGGCTTCGAGAAGAAAGGAAATTCTATAAGCAAAGGAGAATGATCTGATAGAATTCTGCTCAAATGTTTCACCTGAAAACTCGGATTCAAAGCCTTATATAAACCATTCACTAAGACCCTATCCAACTGTTGCCAAATTCTAGCAATTCCTTCCTGATTATTGCACCACGTATAAACACTACCTTCAAAGCCCGCATCATCCAAGCCAGCTTGCTGCTGACAGTTGACAAAGTCCTCTATACTGCCATAATCGCAAGCTAAACCCCCTAATTTTTCTGATGAGTGAGCTATAACATTGAAATCACCCCCAACTATCCAAGGCTCATTGAATTGAGAAGATATACTCAGAATATCCCGCCACAATTCCTGTCTGTCTCCCCGGCAACACTTAGCATAAACAAAGGTAGCCATTACTGTTAAAGATTCTCCAAAAGTTATACGAACCGTAATCTGTTGATCCGAAGCCGAAACAAACACCACTTCAATCCCATCCTTCCACATCAGCCAAACATGGTAATTAACAGGATTATGATGAAGACTATTATTAAACTTCATTTTTTTTTTGCAATCTTTTTTAACCTTTCTCCACTAATTTTTGGTTCCATAATAACACATAAACTAATATTATGTTGCGACGAGAGAGTTTTAATATACTCTCTAGTTTCTTTATTCGCAATACCACGAGCATTCCAAATTAAAACAGCCATAGAGAAACAACTTACAGAGATGGATCGTGAGCCTTTGCCATGGCCCTAGTGGTACGTTTATTTGTCTTCAATAGCTTAGCATCTATCCTTTTCCGTAAAAATTTCTTGAATTCTGGACGAACAGTTGGTCGTCATTATCGTGACGAGCAGTACCCTTCCCATTCTTTGTATCTCCAAAATCTCCATCCGCAACTGAGTTCGATTTCTTACCTCTTATGAAAATCGGCACCACTTCAGACCCCAAATTGTCATCCAGGCTTGCAAGAGCTTCAAAAGGGTTGCTGCATAAAATACCTTCCTCAGAATCCTCCAACTGCGTATCCATATTAGGCAGTATATTCTCCGACCCTGTAGCCAATGCATTACTTGATTCTTTAGGAGGATCATCAGTAATATCATGGTCAGCCTGCATTACACAGTCCACATCGCCATCCAAACCATGCACCCCTTTTTTTGTTAGATCATCATTGACCTCTATAATCTCCACCCCTCCTGAAGTATCCCCATTCTTTACCTGTTCATGCATTATATTCATGCCAGGTACTTCAATACCCAAGACCACCGAGTTTGTATTATTTTCCTCCTTTTCTTTTTCGACCCTAGTAGTGCCCACATCGATTACCTCAATGCCTTTTTGCACACCATTTTCATCCTTTGTATTTGATCCCGAGCCCTTTTCAGTAAACACACGAGGAATCCATTTATTATTTGTGTTGAGATTACCTACGTTTGAAGCCCCCGGTGGATACTCAGTGGACATATCTTCAACCCGAATTGGGCCCTTGAAGCCTACCCTCCTCTTCCTACAATCATTCGCCACATGTCCTAACAAACCACAATTACCACAATAAGCAATATTGCCCTCAAAATCAAGAGATTGCCAAAAACCATGCTCCTTTGATGTACCAATCCACACCCTAGACGGTAGTGGTTTAGAAACATCAATCTCCAAACAAATACGGGCATACATTGGATGTGAGAGGGCCAAGGTACGATCATCCGCACGTAAAAATCTTCCCACAGCTTTACCAATCCTTTGGAGTGAAGAAGGATTAAAATAGGTTAAAGGTAGCTGATGCAAACGAACCCAAACCGCAACATATGGACTATCTTTTTTAAATGCGAAATCCGAAGACCAACGGAAGAGACGAAACATACACATATTTATCATTCTCGATTCTTTGGATAGAGCCCTCACCATGTCTTCTTCTGATGCTAGATGGATCATGACATGCCTTGGAACAAGAAGGCCAACAACAACCGTCCCTGTTAATCTCCAAAATTTTGCAATATGTTCTTGAATAACATGGATCTGTGGTCTCCCAACAGAGAACTTCATAATCAGCGTATGTTCAAACTGTTTCTCCAACAATTCGACTTCCACAGGGGAGAACAAACATCCAGGTTCGTCGAATAGATATAGAAGGGCGGGGTGCTAATGATATTTCTTTGCAAAACTGGTGGGCAGTTTGCACCGGGTTGATGAGGTTTCTTATTGACTGCAGCCGCATAAGAGATGGAATGGTTGGTGACTACACCGGAGGCAAGACCAGGAGAGTGACATTCCGGAGGAGGAGTCTCCGGTAACACAGTGTCCGGCGGCATTGCCGTATGAAGGAACCCTAGCCCTAGGGAAACCCTAGGACAAAAAACCTAGCCGTATGAGAGAAAATATTAGAGAGAGAAAATTTTAGAGAGAGAAAATTTATTCTTTCTCTAACGTCAAGCAAGTAAATATATATATATATATGTGTGTGTGTGTGTGTGTGTGTGTGTGTGTGTGTGATTTACATTCCCTATCTAAAAATACTTGTTCATATTACAAAAATTATGAGCTCGCAGACTCAATCAAAAGATTATACAAAAATACTAACATTACAGGTCATCTACAAGTCCTCAGCGCCCTCCGAAGCCAGAACATCACGTTCATTTTCAGCTCGGCTGGTCATTGTGCCCTCGGTATCCAGGAGGAGTTGATCAGCAATGAGGCCAAGCTCGACATTTTCCTGAGCATTCCCTCCCCCAGTAGCCTCAAGCTCCATCTGATCAAGCCGCGCTTCAATCAGGGTCTCGAGGTCCTATTGAAGTCTAGTTGGCGGGTCCCAAGCTGGTTTCCCATGCTTCTCATCCTCCTCTCGGATAACCTGTAGGTCCTCCTCATCATAAGGCACGAGCTCAGCTCCACTCCGATTCAGTGCATCAAAAGGATTAGAAGCTCCCCATTCAACAAGCTTATCAATAGTCGCACCATCGCCAGCCGCAGCCCGAAGAATTTGATATCGGCCCTTCATCATCCAGGGAGATACATCGGCTTCAAAAGAATCAGAGGCCTTATATCGGGCAATGATGTCGGCTTCATGATTGGGGTCTTCAAGCACTATCTTTAGCTCAACATAATCGGAGTTGAGCTTATTCAGCTTCTCATCAAGAGCCTTGATAGTGGAGTCGAGCTCGGCATTCTTTTGAACTAGGGTGTCCTCCAGCTCGGTTTTCTCTTCCCTAACGCGGTCTAAAGCTGCTTCGGCGCGAGACCGGGCAGTGACCGTTTTAGAGAGGGTAACCTTGATGTCGGCGAGCTCTTGGTCCCTATTTTTTAGTTGGGCCCTTAGTCTGGAAAGCTCGGCTCCATCGCTCTTGACTTGCTGAAGGAGCTCGGACTTCAGCTTCTCTACCTTTCCTAGTCAGATGTCATAGTATTTTGCATAATGAGACATCTGCGAAAACAAAGGGGTTAGTCTCTGCCGCATAAAGGATGAAAAAGGAAAGCTACGAATAAAGGCTAACCTCGACCAGCGAGCAGGTGATCGACTTGAAGAGAAAATCTCGAGGCTGAGGAAGAAGCTTCTCCATCCGAGGAGTGCCTTCACTAGCGTGCATAGCCCGGAGAACAAAATCATTGATATCCTTGGGCCCCAGACCGGCCAGGTCGGCCTCAGCTTCCTCAACAGCAGTGGCTTTCTCCTTTCCATTCGACGAGCGACGAAGGGGAGGAAGCTCGGGAGAGACATCAATTCGAATAGTCTCCTTCCTCTGCTTCTTGCGAGCTCCAGCATCGCTCCTGAAAGATGATCATTTTGAAGGAGGGGGAGCAACGGAGATCGGCTCGGCATCAGTCGCCCCCTCGGGGTCAATCGACTTGGTAGGTGGGAGAACAGCCTCGACGCTGGCAGCCGCAGTGAAGGACTACCTTAAAGAATCTTTGCGGCCTTCTGCAGCTCGGCTTCTCCTTGAGAGGAAGGCATTAGATGCATTCACCATATCTGCATCAGCAACAAAATAGTCAGATACCCAAGGAAAGAATACTTGGAATAAAATTTAACTGAACAAGTTAAATAAAAGTACAACCCTCTTGAGGAGATCGGCAGTTACTCTCTTCCTAGCCAGTACACTCATCGTATTAAAAAGCAAATTTATTGCCTCGGTGGCCGAGCCAACCTGAAGCTGATTCCATGGGAGGCATCTCACACCTTGGCCTCACATCGTTGAAGGCTCTCCTCGAGAGCCCGGCCAGATACATAAAACACTCATCCTCGAGGATGGCCTTCCAGTCATACAGGCGAACCTGTTCCCCGTTCTGCATTAAAGGAGCCTCGAGCACGTCCTTGGCCATGGTGTCATACTCCCCCAGGCTCTTCAGACGCTTGAGGCCGTGCACCTTGCCCGAGGGAATCTGGAAGTTCCACCCCTTATCACTCTCCACCAGGATAACCTTATCTGCCCAGCCATCTACCTTCCCGGGAAATGGGGTAAACAGCTTTGTCCAGTGGTTATGGGCCTTACACTGAAGGCGATTATTAGAAGGCCAGGCTTGGAAGTAGTATCAGAATAAGGAAAGCGTAGGCTCACATCCCAACACCCGAGTACAAGCAGCAAAGCAGACCATGGTCCTCCCCAGCCCGAGGGAGAGGTCGAGGGGAAAGGAAGAGGTTTGCTCCAAAAACTCGCAGATAAAAGGGTCCAGGGGCAGTCGGAGCCCACTGACGGTAAAAAAGTTGGTATAAAACCCAACCTTCCCACAAAGGGTCTTCAGATCAACCCAGCTGCTGCGGACATCAGGAAGGGATCCCTGGAACCCGGGAGCTCGGTAAAGAATGTCCCATGATTGCAGATCTGCCAGAGAGATCTTATTGCGCCAGCTCGACGACGCTGTGACAGCTTGCCCATCGCCCGAGCTCACCGCTCCCTTGCCACTCCTGAGGATTCAGTTGGTTGAATTCTCTTATCAATTGCAGCTCCCTCCCGAAGTTGCCGGGAGCGATCAAGTCGTAGATTCTGCAAATATTGCGTCATTACGAAATAGCGAGAGATCAGGGCAGTAATGACTTGGAATTTATCTTCTAAAATTTCCATTTGAGCAGCAAATGGGAGTGGAGGAACCCAGTGGAGCTCATCAGAAACCACTCGATCAGAGAAGTCAACTCCCGAGCGACCTAGGATATCTCGAGCTTCACTTGGTAACGGTGGACTGGCACCAACCAAGCTCGGGGAATATCCCGACGACGAGGATGAGTCCGACGACGAGCTACACTCTGGAACTCTAATACTAACACTCCTCCTACCCGCAAACATATTGAAAGGACAGGAGAGAACCAAAGCGTATATAAGGAGGTCGAAATACCTGAATCAAGATGAAAGCTCGGATCTCGGAGTACGGAAGTCACCTGACAGGCACGTGATGCCGGAGATTAGCACCGGAATGAATGGCGATCGCCGAAACAAAAGCAAAACACAAATATACCCCAAACAGGGGCAGAAATGACCTAAAAAAGTAGATATAAAGATAAAGTAGGTCCAAACAACACTAACCTACGGAATGGAAACAGCAAATGACGCGGGAAACGGCGAGAAAGCTTGAAGGACGTTTGGAGAAAAAGCTGCCGAAAATCGCAGTTTGCTGGAGAGAGTTTTTAGAAAATCTAGGGTTTTGATGCAAAGTGAAGATTAACAGTGTTAAAACCCTACTTATACCCTTCAAAAATGACGCCGCTTGTACGGATGACCCGAATTATGACCCGGCACCAAATGGATAGTCCGCGTGTTTTCTTCCTCCAACTCGCAAAACGGCATCGTTTGAACCCAAAACGACGGTTGCAATTTCAAACTGAAAGGACGCGCATTTAATGAAGCTGTCAGAATATTTTGCGCCAATGATTTGTCACAAATTCCAAGAAGAGGTGTGTTGGTGAAGTTACCACCTACCGCCCGAGCACGAACGAGCTAATACTTCTCGACTTAAATGATGAATCCTTACCTCGGGAAATTGGGGGCTACTGAAGATACTAAAATATCCAACCGCCACGTGGCCCTACCAGGACACGTGGCCGAGCTTAGCTATGAGCTCGGAAGAAGGGAATCCTCGACCCCAAGCTTGGACTGTAGCTCGGAGCCCGGGTACATATACCCTACGTCTCGTCCCGACCTCCCCGAGGAGCTCGAGATAGCTAGAGACGCCTTCTACTTCGAACATAAAGAGCTCGCGAGGTCTTATCCCGGGCTATAACACTGAGATCCCGAGGTGTCCACCCTGGGAAGTAAAGATAGTCAACAAAAGCTGTCGCATTCAATGCCCACATGCTACTACCACTACAAGAAAATGAAGAATTAGCTACGATTTTTTGCCTACAAAAATAAATTCGTAGTAAAAATATATGTTTTTCCTACAAAATTTAAGTTTTATAGTTAATACATAATTCTTTGGCAACAAAATAAATATCGTTTACAAAGGTGGCCTATTAGCGACAAACCATATATTTTCGTCGCCAAATGAAGGCCCAAAAATTGGGCGCACTGCCTTTTGGCGCGCGCGGCAATAAGTTGAAATACTTATCGATGAAATTAGGCCATTGTCGACGAAAAATGTCCATCGAGAAAGCTTAGGGTTCAACTACCGGTAAATTTCATCGCAAAATGTCTATTTTTATTACTGGAAAAACCGATCAAAATCCTTTCAAAACCATTCGTCGATCTCTTTCACACTCAAAACCCAAACAGCTTTTTCACCGTCTCAATTGAAGGAGTTCGCATCTCTCTCACCGTCGCAACTGCAGTCCTCCGTCACGAGCATAGCTCCGGTCAGTAGCTAGGTAAGCCTCCCCCCTTCTCGTCCATCTCTCTCCCCCTCTTTGTCTCTCTCTCTCTCTCTCGCTCAACACACACACACACACATACAGGTATACAGATCATAATGGGGACTCTTTTTTGAAAATGAGTGGTTACTGAAAGATTAGATATAGAAGTTTGGGAGGGAAACTAAATTGAGCAGTGATCTATTTTGGGTAGGAATGTGAAAAGCATTTGGGACTAGTTACCGAAACACATTTGGTTTTAAGTTAGGTTTCGGGAAGAAGATTAAAGATTGGATAGAATGGTTTTGGTGGAAAACTAAATTGACCAGAGATCTATCGTGGTTTTCTACTTATTATTTTATTTATTATTTGTGTTCTTGTTGCATAATGCAGACATGTTAACAGATGTTAGCAATTTTACTTGTGTGTTCAATATTTATAATTGAATTTTGTTATCTATATTGTTGTACAGCCTTCCGCAACTGAAAATGGTCCCTATGACTATACTAGAAGTGGGAATCCTACACGTGATATGTTGGAAATGTCTTTCTTGCTATGCATAATGTTGTTAATGTAGTCCAGTTATTCTTATTTTCTTTGTGTTTATTGTATTAGTAGTGTTCTCTTTGCATATTTTCAGCATCCTAGCGAAGCTTGATAAAGCAGATCGAGCATTTTGCTTTACCAATGGAATGGCTGTTTTAGCTGCTGTCAGTCGTCTGGTCGGAACTGGTGATGTCCGCTACTTCTGCACACTACTCTTGAGTTATGCACACAATTTTATCTGAATTTTTCACTTGTGTTTTTAAATGTTCAAATTCTGAGGGTTGTAAAGGAATAATATAATACATGAATATTTCATGTGTCATTCTCCTGCCAGGAGCAATCTGGGAGTAATCTGTTGCTTATTGGAGATCTTCATTTGTATATTAGAGTATGGACTATCAAAATTATAAGCCCTTGGAACCTGTTCATTCTTTTTCTTTTACTTCCCCCCCCCTGTTTTTGAGTTATTGAGATTATGCATGTGCATGTGCTTGTGTAACCTTACCTTCTCTTGGATGATTTTCCCGAACCTGTGTAACTTTCTTGTACTTAATATTCATTATGTATGTCATTGTAGGTGAAGAAAATGTTGCTGGCGATGACATATATGGTGGTTCTGATCGATTGCTGTCACAAGTCATTCCGAAGACAGGAGTTGTCGTTAAGTTCGTAATTTTTTCCTTCTTTTTTCAGGATAGAAAAATATTGTTTTCTTTTCCATTAAGCTTCAAATTGATTACAAGCATTCTTACAATTATGTATATGATTTGTAGACGAGTGAATACAACGGACTTAGACGAGGTTACATCTGCAATTGGCCCTTGGATGAAACTTGTGTGGGTGGAGAGTCCAACAAACCCACGGCAACAAATTTCTGATATTCGTGTAAGTCACTGAATTGTGAAGTCACGGACTTATGTGCATAATAACTGTTTCTTTGTTGTCATTGATGGGACAATGTGTAGAGAACATTTGTAAATTAGCCTCTTCATGTAATTCATTACTTGCCACAATCTAAATGGTTTAAGAGCGAATAATAGCATTTCCGAAACAAAATGGAGAAGAATATATAGTAATGAATGATGTTTATACGATTGGGGTATATAGCATATAAACATATTGCAGGAGGTGCTATTTCATAATATTCCTTAGCTTTTTGTTGATATCCGTATCAGAAAATAGCAGAGATGGCTCATGCTCATGGTGCCCTCGTGTTGGTGGATAACAGCATTATGTCTCCTGTACTGTCTCAACCATTGGAGCTCGGAGCAGGTATAACGGATTACACTCTGTTTTTCTAGTGTTGAATTAGACTTTCAAGAAATGTAATTTATGTCCTCAATATTTTGGTAATTGTTGTTCACTTTCTTTTCGCCAGACATTGTAATGCACTCAGTTATGATCCTTTTCACTTTCTAGTATTGCATATGTGTTGGATATGTCAACCATTTTCTTCATGTCCTGACATCAGTTATGATCCTTTTCACTTTCTACTTCCCATTAATTTGCAATTCTGTAGATTTCATTTTATCTAGTAAGTTAAACAAGTCTCACATTTCTACCTGTAGATCTTCTCAAGGCCTTCTATCGGCACTCCTTCCTGTTTATTATGCTGTCATGTGTAAACCTGTTCTTGAGCTCAACTCACAAAAATATTTGCTTTCTTTTTTCCGCCCTAAATATGGGGTAAAATTTTCCATTTTGTAGAGAGATTTGCCATGTAGAAAATGCTTCCCAAAGTCCATTTACAAATCAAGAATAAAGGGGCTCTTCTGGCAACCTAAAAAGGCTGTGGATCGTCCTGAAATGGATCTTTCATTGAGGAATTTCACCATGACCAAGATTAACTCAGAGGTGGTTTATTCTGTTGCTTAATAGAAGTAATGGAAGTCAGATACTTGAATCTGTTCCTCAGATTTGCTCTTGTAGCTTATTGCTTATGCTATTATTATGTTTCTGTATTAAGGAGACTTAACGAGCCTGGAGACAGCTAAAATGATATCAGTTTCTGTACTCTCCTCAATTTCGGAGGTTTCATCTAACGACTGGGATGCATGCAGTCTTGATGCTACAGGTCCCGAACAATTTAATCCCTTTCTTACACATGGTTTTCTTTGAAGCTTGGAGGAGTCAGGTTGTGCAGTGAAGGTTAGTGTTTTTACTTCCATGCCATTCCCTCTTGAAATTCATTTGGTGTATATGAATCAAGTGCTGCATGAGCATTACATTAATAGTTTCCAAGGTGCCATTAATTATGTTTCTAATAAGAATCATGCCTTCTGTGATCACTCATTCTTGAATGATTGATATCTTTCTTCAATAACTGTTGTGTCTATTCCATTGATGTATGTTCTACCTCCATTGTTATGTGTGATTTCTGCTATATGCCATCTCATCTGTTAGAATACAATCAAATCTTCTTAACTTGTAATATGCTATAGGGTGCATGATCGGAGCAGAAACTTGAGAATTTATTTCACTGTGACAAGTAGGTCAGGAGGAACGTCAAATAGATAACAGACAGAAAAAATTATCAAGTAATCTGAACCAGCTGTAATACACAATTAAGCTATACAGGAGATTGTTCAGTTGTTGTCATTATGAGAATCTTAGCTTCATTCCTCCCACAAATCAAGCTCCTATTAATTGTGATATTCCTTATCTAACATGTATAAAGCCTGTCTGGGATGTTTTTGGCAAGTAATGAAGCACTCCTTTTCAAACTCTTTTTTTAGCTTGTATAAATAGTTTTTGACGTTTATTAATTTTTAATTTATACCAACTTGGGAGTTGTTGGATGATGATAGAACCGATTTTATTTGAGATAGTGGAAACCTAGTTAATTCTATTATTAGTTTGGTAAATACCCCAAAGGCTAAAAACAAGTCCCTTGTGGGCACAATGATGTCATGGCGGGTGTGCTGGCCGTGAATGGGGAAAGGTTGTACTTTGTATGGTAACTTTTTTTTTTACCCCCACCCCCTCTCCTAAATGGATGCCTCTTCATGTGGCTTTTCCATGGTGGGAGTTGTCATAAGCCTGCACTTTTTGCCTAGTCTTTATTCATGTTTGGATAAAAAGTGGCATACGATCTTCAGCCTCTCTTTTCGCCTATTTTTTATTCATATTTGGATAATAAGTAGCATACAATCTTCAGCCTCTCTTTTTATGATTTGTAATTTGAATTTACATTCATTGCTATAATTCTTTTTAAGCTGCCCAAATTGGAAATGGATATGAATATCTGTGTTCAATTCATATGATCTGTAGTCATGACCTTGAAAGTTAGTACCTCTCATTTTTCTTATAAGCAACTAAACAGATGATAAATCTTAGGGGTTTCTCATTCTTTTACCAGAATTAACTTTGCACTGTAGATTGACACGGTTCACGTGAACTGGTTATAAGATCCACAGATGTTCTGTTGGTTTACTCACTCTGATTTTTTACTTTCTGAAAACCATTAAAGAAAATTCTGTAAGCATAAAATAAGATCTATCTTATTAAAAAGGAGTGTTTGTTTCATCTGTACATGCATATCTGCCCTAGTAAGGAGCTTGGCTCTGTCCAAAGTAAGTACCTGATTAAATAATTTTGGGTGTATGCCCCATTATCTAATTCTCTAAAAATAAATGCTCAAGATATGAGTGGCATTTTAGTTGAGAGATTTTTTCTTAGTTAAAATACCTTCTAGGCTTTTCTGTGTTTTCTTTGTGGATGAGCTTTCAAAGGAACTTCAATGGCGTAAACTGCATTCTTTAGAGTTATCAGCACATTTGAACGAAGGTGCTCATCACGGCCATGGTTCATCAAAAGATATTATTTTATTTATATTATATTTCCTTGCTAAGTAAAAAGTTCTTCTATATTTATGGATCGTTTGACAAAAAGACGTGGGTTTATTTTTTGCTATACTTGAAGTGGTTCCTTTAGTGCTTTGCTCAAATGGTTCCTTGTCAGTGTAGCCTCCAATTTGATGATTACTAATGGACTTTATGTGACATTTGTCAGTGGGCTTCGATGATTTTGATGATGAAGAAGATGATATCGAGAGTTAAGACATCCTGAGTCCTATCTTCTAGAGTCTTCTCATGTAATGTACAAAAAGGCTTTGCTTATTACTATCTGATGCAATCGTTTCTGAGGTATTTTACTTCTTGTTTATTTAATATTATCTTAGTTGATTGAGAATGCACTAGGATTGTCATATTGAACTATCTATATCTTGGTAGGCTGTATCCTTCAGACATCTTATACTGGTTTGAATCATAGTCGTATAGCAGCATAGCTATTTAAGTTTCTATTTGCACTAAGTAGTCTGATTCTCCCTGGAGTTGGTGATCTTATGACTAGATACCCACAGGCGAAATTGGCCAAGTACTAGAGCCCTTGTATTTTATAGCTAATATGAACCAATTGTCGTCATTTTTTAGGGATAATGTGATTAAGGTATTATTTATGAAACTCTAGCATTCTTTAATGCCTTAATTAATGTTGTCTCATGATTATAACTCAGAAAAGGTCAATTACTGTTGTTGTAAGTGTTGTGGCAATGGGAGTCAGTATCCTCCTGCAACTGAATTAGGATTTCCCATGAATTGGCTTAGTCGTGCTAGTTTGTTTAGGTGGCTTAAGATATTGTAGAGTGGTGCCATTTTCACTTAAAACAAAAAAGATTAGTGTAATTTTAAGCTTTCCTGGGACACCATCTTTCCCTATATACTGCAACTCACCGACTCTCTTATATTTCTCTTTTGAACATCTGCTATCTATATTTCGTTTGAGCTAATATATATTACGTTAAATAACACAACTAAACTTGTAAGGAAAATTGAAGGGTGCTTAATTTACACTAACTTTTATTTTTTATTTTTTAATAAGGCTATGAGCATTACCCTCACATTTTAAAACTTACTATCAGGCAAATCATATGGTGAAAAATCTCATTAATGTTTAGATATTCATACCTGATGTTGCTACGCCGGTTGTTGTTGTTATGTTGTTGCTGCTGCTATATACTACTGCTGCTGCTGATGCTGTTGTTGCTAATGTTGTTGTTGTTGTTGTTGCTGCTGCTAGTGATGTTGATATTGTTGCTATTGTTTCACTACCATGAACAATTATTATGAACACGGTGACAAAATGCTGAAAATATGAACTTTTTAGGAATTAGTCATAAAATGTTCGGTATTCGTTTAATTTTGTTAAGATGGATATGTTTGTAACTGAGAATGCGCATATCTTTGAATTTATTCAGGTGACTACACCTGCACATTAGAAGTTTAGAGCAATACCTATTTTAAAGAAAACATATGGTGACAGCATGCGCAAAGTTTTGCATGTCGGACCTGATACTTGCTCAGTAGTCTCTTAGTTGTTAAAAGAAGAGGAAACTGAGGCATGGGGTGTGGAACCATACGACATAGAGGATGCTGATGCAAACTGCAAAACTCTTGTGCGCAAAGGCCTTGTACGAGTGGCTGATATTAAATTCTCTTTGCCTTATAGGGCAAAGTCATTTTCTCTTATTATCGTGTCAGACGCCGTTGATTACCTATCTCCAAAGTACCTGAATAAGACACTTCCAGATTTGGCCAGGGTATCTGCTGAAAACCTTGTTATATTCACAGGTAATTTCCTATTAAAATACTAACAACCTTTTATAAGAATTTTGTAGTTGCATATTTTATATATCATGTTTAATTAGGAGAGAATGCCAACTAAGAAACTTTAGCTCACACTCTTCTCTCTCTCTCTCTCTCTCTCTCTCTCTCTCTCTCTCTCTCTCTCTCTCTCTCTCTCTCTCTCTCTCTCACTCATACACACACTCACATCCTTTGGATAGGTTGGCGATTTTGAGTTGGGTGCATCAATTTCACTTTGCCATTGTACTACTCTGATTTTCTTTGCACTCTCCGTCATGAATACTGATGGTGAAGCTTCTTGATAAACTATTGATTGTGGAGTACTCCATTTAAGGAAAGGAAATAAAATTCAATAGCTATTACCTCGTTGAACATCCCTTGAATCTTTCTCCAATGTGGAATCTTGTTAATTTCTATTAATTTCAGTCTTGAAAGAGAAGTTCACTCCTGAAAATCGATCAGTCTCACTTTACAGCTCTGTGGGAGTCCACTTGATCCACTTTACAGCTCTGGGGGAATCCACTTGATCCACTTTACAGCTCTGAATTTAGTAATAGCTCAAATTTAGAGACTCTGCTCTGTATTTTTTTCTGGTATTCTCTTTGTGATTGGATTTATCTTACCTGGAGCTACCGTGTCAGATTGAAAATGAGTATGGAGATATTGAGAGATCATATGGGCAGAAAGGGAAGGATTATGTTACGTGGGCTGCTAAAATGGCTGTTGGACTTGGTGCTGGTATTCCATGGATTATGTGCAAGTAAGTCGATGCTCCAGAATTCATTGTAAATTCTTGTTTTTTAGGTCTCTGTATTTCATCTTTTTTTAAGTTATGATAATGTATTTAGATGTGGCATAAAGCACTTGAGTAAGCCGCAACCGAATATGATATTCAGATTTCCTTTAAAAAAAATGTGCTTTAAGATTCTTGAATTTACTGTAATAGTGAGAGTCAAAATTTATGATCTCTGTCATCTTATTTTTCTTTTGTGTATTCTCTCTGACAGATAGATGCCTGCAATAGATATTATTGCGATGCTTTTAAGCCGAATTCCAACAAGAAACCAATACTTTGGACAGAAAACTGGGATGGATGGTATGTCAATCTATTGTAACTTTAGCATTGCCCTGTTGCTAGGGAGTTATGGGACTTCATTTTCGGCTTGTTCCACATTTCTGGGTGATGCCAAGTTCTGTCAAGGACCTGATGTTGAGCTGGTCCTTGTACAAAAGAAAAAGGAGAAGCAGGTTTTGGAGGTAGCTCCATTGGTGATAGTCTGTACTATTTGGAAGGAAAGGAAATGTAGAGCTTTTGAGGATGTAGAGAAGAGTGTAAATGGGTTAAAGGTCTTAGTGTTTCAGACCCTTTTCTTTTGGTGTGGTGAGTTGAACTCGTCGGGCGGGGACCCTTTTGTTGAGTTTGTGGATAGTATTACTAATTGATAGGTTTGTCGTATCTGTATACTCCCGGTGTACATAGGATGCATCACCTGTTTTGACACTCTTTCTCATTTTTATATATACTCTTACTTCTAAAAAAGAAAAGATAAATTTGTTGTAATCTCTATAGTAATAGTAGGATAGTTGGAATGGACTGGGTAATGCCCAGGCAGTAGCAGCATTTTTTACCATATGGTCTGGTACCTGTATTGATGAAGTTATAAGAAAAAAAGTGCATCATAGCTCTCCCTTGCTTATTTGGAGCTTGTGGAGGAAATGTAATCAGTTTAATTTTGAGGGAGTGGAAGTTCCTGTTCATTGAGTAGTAGCTTCAATGCAGAGTTTGCTGTGTTTTTTTGTTTTTGTTGTTTTTGTTTTGGGGGGGGGGGGTTGAAAAGCTCTGAGCTCTTGTGAATTTTAGAGGAGATTTTTGGCTATGAACCTAACTGGACCTAGTGGGAAAGCAGTGAGGAGGTTTGTCGGTTCGGGTTCTTTTTTATTCTTTTCTATACATATGGTCTACATGGACTGCCCTTGGTGCTTCATCTTTTGTATTTATAGGTATCATTTATTTATCAGATGAAGAATCTATTTAGTTAGTTCGGGACTGTTAGTTTATAAAAATTTGGTCTAATTATATATTCAGTATATTTCTGCTCTTTTTTTTTTTCCTCTGTGTTTTGGTTTTCATTGCCTGCTGAAAAGTTAGATTCTACTAAAGTGTGTTGGCCTTTTGCTGGCTTGGTTTTTGTGTCCATTCTTCTTGCTTGGCCTCACTTGTTGGTGCTCATCAAGGTTTAAAAAAAATGATTGGAGCAAGGCTAGGGGCATAAAAGTTTAGTCAAAAATGCATGTGCTGGTTGCATAATCTGCAGCTCCCTACTTTTCCTGTCCAATCATGTGTTTCTTGTCAATATTTTTGTGCCCTTAGGATTTATTCAAGTTTTGGTTGTAATTCCTTGTCGTGACTCTCTACCTAACCCCCCCCCCCTGGGCTCCCCTTAGGGCTAAGGAAAAAGAACAGATTGTTTGATACAGAACTTTGTTTATACATTAAGAGTTGGAGAATTATACACCTGTTCTTATTTTATGATGAGATGCTAATTTTTGTTCATTTAAATGATGATCAGGTTCTTTGGCCTGAATGTGGTTGGCAGCCTGTTTCATTGACCGACTTGATTACCGGTGACTCAGTCAAAAAAGTGTATAGAAAGGCAACTTTGGGTATCCATCCTAATAAGGTGCAACAGAAAGGTGCCAATCTTCAACAGAAGTATGTTGCTGAGAAGGTGTTCGACCTGCTTAAGGTACTTGCGTCTTTTTTAATCTTAGCTTATAATGGGCCTTAGTGCTGTCGTCCATTCAACTTGGTTATGGTGCTGTTAGTTCTTTCTTCGCTGCAGTCATGTACTTGTCAGTGTTTGCCTATTTACTAGAACCATGCCACTTAAACATAACTGGTTTATGCCATCAATCTTTCAAATTTGTGTCATTTTTCTTGTAATTACATAATTGCTTGAAACATATCAGTCATCATACAGGAGGGATTCATCTGGTGCTGGTCCTAGCCAGACATTGTTTTTCGAGATTGAAAGAGACGCTCCTTTTCACCAAGGACATGAACAAGTTGCTGGTTTACCATCCACTAGAGATTCAGCACGCGCATCCTCGGTTATTGCAATGGACACTTTTTGCCATAGTGCTGATGATGATTCTATGGATAGTGTTGAAAATCATCCTGGAGACATAGACGACGACAATTGCCCTTCGCTGACAATGTCCAAGAATCTGGATCTGAATGAAACATCAGAATTGAACTTCAGTAATCAAGCATAGCAGAGTACTTGTCCACCTGCGGTAAGAAATGCCGGTGAAATAGGTGTTAGCAGCACAAATGATGGTGAGGAAGTATTGAACACAGAAACTGCTACTGGTCATGGGAGGGATGGTCTTAGTTTTGGTATCAGTGGCGGAAGTGTTGGTATGGGTGCTAGCCATGAAGCTGAGATCCACGGGGCTGATGTTTCTGTTCATAGAGCAGATAGTGTCGTTGGTGATGTGGAACCATACAGGTGAGTTTGCTCCAGATCCTGGACTAATGGGTGATTTTGTCCCTGAAGAAATGGGACGTGAGTATCCTCAAGGTGAGAGTCAAGATCTGATGTCTAGGTCAGTAGGAAGGGCTGATATTGGTTCAAAAATTGTTGGTTCAGCAAAGGTAGAATCTGTTGAAAGTGGTGAGAAGACCAGTAACATGCGCATATTACCACATGAGCACAGTGCCCACCCTTCCCTTTCTTGCAATGCTGTTGTATGTTCTGGCTTCGAGGCATCCAAGGATGAAGTGACTCAAGCTGCCAAGACATCACCTACTGATGAATGTGGATACCCCATTTCAGGTGATTTGGTTGCAAATGGGATAGGTAAATCGCTTCAATCTTATTTTCCTATTCTCTTCCTCCCTCTCTGTCACACTCCACACACACACACACACACACACACGCTTTCTAAGGAGATGTACACTTGAAATAGAAAAGAAGGCCCAAATGTGTGCATAGGAGTTATTGGGATATAAAGTTCCACATCCTTGCCATGATGTTGTTGAAAAGAACGAGTCCTCTCTAATTTGCAACCATGAACACCTTTTGGAAGTTTTTGATGATATTGTTTGGTTGGTATGTTGGAGAAGTATGGGTTTGTCCTTCCATGATTGAGGCATTGTTTTTTTCAGATTTTAGGGGTTTAGAAAGAGAGTTTTGGGGGGTTAGATTTGTTTTATCGCGCTGCATTTGTGTTTTGTTTGGCATATTCGGGCTGTATGGACGGAATGGAATACTTGCATTTTCTAGATCAGACATTTTCTCTCCCTCTTCTCACAGAGGGCCTGGTTTTTTCCTTCTTTATGGTCCTCATTGTTGGAAACCTTCAAAGTTTTGTCAGTCTTGGATCTTACGAGGGCTTGGAAAGATGCATTTCATTAGTTTTCTCCTTTTCTCTCTTCTTTCTTCACGCTTTTCGTTTTCTACCACTTTTTAGCTACTTGAACTTGGTTAAAATTTCTTTTATTATATTTTTAAAAAAAAAAAACTTGCGATTACAGAGCGAAGGAAGTTTGGATCAAGTTTTGGTGAAACATAATTCAAGGCTTGAGAGGGAAAAGGTTCTGCTTCCTGCTGCCGAGCAAACCAACAGAGATAAAATAATATTCGTATCAAGGAAAGAAGCAAGGGAAAGAGAGTTGCAAAAAGCATGGAGAGGCTTGAGTTTTGGCAACTCTATGTAGCCACGCCTTTCTAGACTTCAGAGAGACAAGGCAAAATTATCTACTTTTTACTCAATATCATTCCTTTTTTTTTTTCGTTCTGAAACTTTTTGAAATTTGAGTGGTTGGTATTAAAAAATTAATGGGTGTGTTGATTTTGTTTACATGTAGGCCGCTGGCTTAAAGCCGAAGAAGAGGAAAGAAGGAGAGCTACGGAGGAGGTATAAGGTTCGGTGCAAACAACTAGTGATGAAAAACTCTGTTTATTTTGACTTTGTTAAGAATTAAATACAATAGTTTGGTGTTAGTTGATGACTTCAAAATTTAATGGATATGTAAAATAATATATATTCATATCTATGTGATGCAAGTTTTTCATGTGATAATGGTTTAGTATATATTCATATCTATGTAGTGGGATATAAAGTGATTATTCTCTATGAGTAATATTCGTAGTGAAATAGCAAAATATTTGCGACAAAACGAAATTCGTAGCAAAAGAATAGGGCAATTGCGAAGAAATATTTTTGTAGCAAAAGAAGAGGGTAATTGTGATGAAAAATTTTCGTACTGAAAGAAGGGGGCAATTGCGACGAAATATTTTGTAGCAAAAGAAGAGGCAATCACGACGAAATATTTTGTAGTAGAAGAAGTAGCAACTGCGACGAAATATTTTGTAGCGAAAGAGAAGCAAACTGCGACGAAATATTTCGTAGCAAAAAGAGAATTAACCGCAACGAAATATTTTGTAGCAAATGAATAGGCATCGGCGACGAAATATGTTGTAGCGAAAGAGGAGGCATCGGCGATGAAATATTTTGTAGCAAAGAGCGAGTATTGGCGACGAATTTTTCATAGCTAATCATAGTCTTTTTGCGACTTTTGCATTTGCTACGAAAAAATTCGTAGCTAATGCTTAACATTTGGCGACGAAATGATTTTTTTTCGTCGCTAATCATAATCTTTTTGTGACGTTTTTTAGCATTTGCTACGAAAAATTCGTAGCTGTTGCTTTCCATTTGGCGACGAAATGGGGTATTTGCGACGAATTTTAGCCTTGATTTTGCGACGAATTATTTCGTAGCAGAAGGACTCATTTCGCGACGAAAATGATTTTCGTAGCAATGGACCTTTAGCGACGTCGCATAGGCGACGAAAATGCTTTCGTCGCCAAAGGCCTTTAGCGACGAAAAATTGACCTTTTGCTATGAAAATTTTCGTAGCTAAATCCCAAATTTCTTGTAGTGTACGTCATTCTGGGGCCACCAACCAGTACCTCATTTGATGAAAGAGTGGCTTGCTCGCTAAGTAAAGCTGCTTCTAGAAGATCAATGTCACTTCCAAAGAAGTTCTATCTTCTACATCAATGCAGGTCACTTCCTCATTAAAGCTCATCAATGCAGATTGCGGCTGCCATAAATGGGCACATGGCTGCTTACCCCAGGTCGACACCTGGCAGTCCCACTTGTCTCAAACCAGCATTCTCCCGGTATAAATACAAGGTGATGGCCTTCATTTATGACCGAAGTTCAAATTAACACACACAACTACCAAATCTCAAAAGCATTCAGTGCATTCACTCTCAAAGAGCAGCCTGAATCCTCACCGGAGACCACTAACCTCACCATATTCTGATTCTCTCACCGGAGGGCTTTAGCTGGACCAACGTCCAGCTCCCTAACGGTGCTTCCTTTCATGTCAGGTATCTACCGGAGGACAAGTCCCACTAGCACTTGTGCCTATTGAGAGCCGGGGCATCCTACTTACAGACTAACTGTATACGTGGACATCGACAGATCACCAGAGCACTTTTTGGCATGATCAGCAATTTTTGTGTATGATGAATGTTGATTTGTTCATATTAAATTTGTTGAATTCCTCTATACAGTATTGGTTGTGTGAGCAGAGTAACGTTGTGTAACCGACTCGCGAAACTTATATCCCATGGTTTATGAAATGGGATTTGAGGGCACTGTCAAGAGTATTGGATGAATCCAATTTTGTAAGGATCATGACAAATCAGGTGAGTAATTAAAAAAATGGCACATTAGTATTATATTACAAATATCAACATTACACTTGTGATGCACTATTTTTGTGCATCGCGATGCATAATTTTTATGCACATTTTTATTATTTTTTTTATGGTTTTTGCAGAAGTTTGATGATATTCTCAACATAACAACAAATGATGAAAATGATCTGCTTTGGGCAAAGAGAAACAATGACATGGAAATTCTTGGTGAGGCCTATGTGCATGATCAGCAAGATGCTACAACTGCACCCAGGTAATCACTGAATAAGAGGGGTGGGGTGACTAATACGGTTGCAAGTAAATGTATGACTCAAACTGATGCGTATTCTTCACCGAATTTGACGCTTGCAAAAATATGGATGAAGGTTGTATGTATGTTAATGAAATTGCAGCGGAAAAATAGGATAGATGACGGGTTCACCGGCTAGGCTTTACTCACCTAACGTAAAGATCCCGTTTGGGTTCACCGGTTAGGCTTCACTCACCTAACGTACAGATCCCGTTTGATATTACCTTCCTAAACCTAAGGAGTGTAATTATCAAATTTGAACAAAACTTTGTTCTTTTCTATTACTTTTCTGTAATAAAAAAACTTCTTTACAAAATCTGAATCTAAACCCTTATATAGGTGTTACAAAGTACTCCTAATCTTAAAAGGAAAATAAAACAAATACAAATCCTTTTTCCTAAAGAAAACTTAATCACTTACCTAACAAGAACTAGGAGAAACAAACCTAATTAAACTAGGATACTATTACATAACCAAATTAGGAAACTATAAACAAAACCAGATTTTCGAAGGACTGGCAACAGGGCGATCGCCCAGGCCCGTAACGAAGCGATCGCTTCCTTTCCAGAAAGTAGGGCGATCGCTCTACCCAAAATCAGGGCGAACGCTTTCTGTTCAGAAAGTCTTCTTCCTTCCTTGCAGTGCACGTGACGTCCTTATGCCTTCCAAACTCATATGTCTTCCAATTTTATCCACATGCATTGTGTCCACGATTTTATTTATAACTTCCCTTGGTGCACCCGCATCACAAACACAAGATAGAAATCAACCAAAATGTGTGAATCAAACAATTAAGCATGATAAAATTGAAAAACAATAAAAAATCAAGAGGTTAGAAAGGACTAAGCTGAATACATGGAAGAGGAAGTATAAAGAGTCCAATGAAACGACAACAGTTATTGATTAGATGTGTTACTTCGTTATTAAACTTTTTAGATACATTTGTGGTGTTATATTTTCTGGTATTTGAACAAATGTAAATATTTGAATACATTTTGTACTATTTTTATACTAATTTATAAATATGTACTTAGTGAAATGATCAACAAAAAGGATCTACTATTTATAATTGTCATAAGAGTGGATAGGAGATGTCCACACATCACTTAAGATTACATCAAGAGGGCCTTTAGAGACAATGGTTGATTTAGAAAAAGGCAACTTATGACTTTTATTGCAGTTACAAGCATTACAGGGCAAGTAATTATTTGGAGACTGAATTGAGAAATTTAATATTGAACTAAGGTGTTTGAGAATGGCGCGGTGTGTGACGGGTGTCCTAAACGGTGATGCCAATCGAGTTGAGGAGAGAGTGATACGGAGTGGACAGTTGGAGCAATGGAAGAGACGGTAGGATTCTAGTCATAAATGCCGGACTCAGTAGGGCCATGAAGAAGGATTGTCCCTGTTGGATTGTCCTTCACATAAAAGAAGCTAGATGAGAATGTAATAGAAATATTATTATCAAGGTAAAATTGAGATATAGAGATAATGTTGCGAGATGCAGATGGCACATGCAAAACATTAGAAAGTTTAAACTTATGAGAGATGGAGTGAAGAAAGAGAGAACCAGTGTTGGCTATTTGAAGGCCCGAGCCATCACCAATGAGTAGTTGATCATTTCCATCATAAGGTGTGTGGAGAGAAAGGTTAGCTAAGTCATTAGTAACGTGGTGCGGGGCACCACTATTTAGTATCAACCGGGCGAGAGAGGTGCGGGTGCACTGGCTGTGTAAGCTTTAGGAGGGTGGTATGGTTAGAAGTTTTTGGCATGAGGGTTAGAGAAAGTGAGAGCTGGAGATGGTGCCGATGCATTGGGAAATTGCTGACGAAATATGGGGCACTGTGTTACATAATGGCCAGTTTGACGACACCATTGACAACGTCCATTGAAGGGATGTGAAGGTGGTCGGGAGTTGTGGGTAGGGGCTGGAGGGGTTGGCAAGAGACCAGGAGAAGAGGAGGAAGAGGGGTAGGGGCAGTATTTGGGGTGATATTTGGCAGCATAGTGGGCTGTAGCAGGATAGAGAGAAGAGGATGGGGATTTTTGTTTAATTGTGAGTTCACGATTGAGCAATTTTTCGTGTAACTCGTCGAAGGAGATGGGGGAGTCATGGCTGTGAATAGCATTGAGAACACTCTCATAATCAGGGTCGTTGATTTGTTCAAGCACGCGATCAACAATGTCATCAGCATCAAGAGGATTCCCAAGAGAGGCAAGTTGATTGGAGCAGATTTTGATGTCATGCATATACTCAGTAATTGACTGAGTGCCTTTGGTGATGTTTTTGAGACGATCTTTAAGTTGTTTAAGGTGGCCCTTGTTGGGACTGGCGTAGGTTTTTTCAAGGGTTTGCCAAGCATCATGGGAGGTTTTGCATTGGGAGATGAGAAGCACAAGGTTGGGAGATAGAGTGCCGAAAAGTGCTCCGAAAATTAGTTTGTCTTGACGACACCATGTGGTGTGGGCAGGGTTGGGAGCGGAAACATTATCAGTAGTCATAGTGAGGGGCGGTGTAGCGAGAGAACCATCAAGGTATTGGAAAAGGTCATGGCCAATGAAAGTTTCTTCAATCTGGGTTTGCCAAGAAATATAGTTTGTAGGAGTGAGTTTCAGAATATGATTAAGGGAGATGATGATAAATGGTTTTGTGGGTTCGGCTCTGTTGGGGATGAGGGCATTGTTCTCAGAGGAAACCATGAGAGATTAGTTGAGAGACTGAGGAGAGAAGAAGATCGTGAGGGAAGAGAACCAAGAAATCTGAGGAAAAGAATTAGTCGATGGACTTGTAAGTATCATTAACCAAAAAAAAAAAAAAGAAACAAATTAAAATATTTTAAAAACTTTAGAAGATGGATGTTGACCAAGTCAATAGTGTAAGTAGGGGAAATATGAGAATTACAAAACTGGGCCTCAGTGTGCAGGCCCCATATTCCTCAACAAAACTGTAAGCGACTCAGTGTTCTAAACCAAACGAATGAACACAACAGATTGTATACCAACGGGATTAAAGTATACAATCACAAAGCAACATGACAATGTTTTTATTAATAATAAAGATTAGGCAGTGGAAAAAAAAAATGACCAAAGCAATGTTATGTTTTATTATAATAAAAAATATGGCAAGACAATGTTTTGTTTAATAATAACAATGGTATGGCAGTAGCATGACCAAGGAAAATCAAACAATGAAGAAATTGATCGGAACACAGCAGTATCAAACAAAACGCATGTTAAAAGAAAAAAAAAAAAACAAAACAAAAAAATGATAATAATAATAAACAAAGCAGTAAGCAAGTTTATAGATTAGTTTTGCACAAAATTGACAAAAGTTTAAAGTTCAGTTGCAATAGTATTCCCAAGGCAAATCAAACGTAGACAGAATTATAGCATAAACAACAACATAGAAAAATCACAGATTAATAGTCTTATGCTGAAAATAAAGTTCAGTAAAGAAAACACTTATCGGGTACGTCGGATCGCCCGAATAACGGACTGGCCTTGAAGAAGTATTGCCCTCGTACCTATTGGTGCACTCCAATCGAGTCGGCAAACGTCTCCCAGGATAATCCAACGCTAAGAACGAACCTCGTGCAACACTTGTTCGTTCTTTGTCGACCACACTTCAATCACCGAGAGAAAGAGAGAGATATCGAAGATGGAGCTGTAAGGAAGAAAAACTATTCTGGAAATCAGTCCGTCCCTTTGTTTCGAAGAGAGACTTTGTATGCTTCGTCTTTTCTGTTACGGCCGAGATGATTCAGGGATAATGCCAAGCCGTTTCCCTTAATCTCTCTTTTCAAAGTGCACGTTATTAACCTAATTAAGACTAGGTCAAAACCGTAATGTAACAGTAAAAATTAAAAAGTTCCATTAAAATGTATTTTGTCCAAAAAATAAATAGAACCCCTCGACTTAAGATATTCACCCGAACGAGTCGAGCGTGCACGAGAGACATGGACAAAACCCATTGAAATGTAACCTTTTCCAACTTCCTTCAACTATGGATTCCAACCACTAAGTAGTCTCAATCCAAACATGAATTTATTTCCTTGCATACAACATTTCTCAATTCTCACATTAGACATTAACATCTTAAGGTTCATAACCGAGACCCATCAAGAATGCCATTAACATCATATTTCCAACAATCCCCCACAAATCCATAGTTGAATCTCAACTCTGATCATTATAATGTGCTTTCGGTGATGGTACCTTCCGGTTTGAACCATTACCTAAGCTGTCAACAAAAACCCCACAGGAACTAAGTGAACATAGTTCTTGAACTTGAACCTTTATTGTGGTGGTGTCGGATAACAACAACATTAACGGCTATAGCAATGATCTATAGGTTTGACGCATTTCTGGCCATGCGTCCCGATCCTGTCTCAAGAATGTTTTCGAGAATTAACCCATATTCTCTTATTGCGGCCTCACAATAACATTCTCGTAGTTGGGCATCTCCAAGAATGCGTTGCTAACACCCGCCTTAAAGGCTCGATCCCATTCGAGTCTTAAACTCTTACTATCCAGCAACAAATAGCATCTACCAGGTTTGTCAAGGAATAGACACAGACACTAATGTGTCACATTTATCAGATGCTCAATTCACTCTACAGTTTGTTAATACCACATTGAACCCTCTTTATGGGATCTCCATTCAGATAGGTTGGGTTGCTACCGCAGATGAATCAACTATGGGTTTCAGTCCCATTCCTAACCTGGATTTTACAACCTGACTTAAGTCAAGTCCTTTAGTTAACGGATCTGCTGTATTATCTTTGGATCCAACAAAATCAACAGCAAATACCCCTTGAGACACAAATTTCCTTATAGTTTTTAGTCTAACTTGAATGTGTCTTCTTGTCTTTTGATTGTACTTGGTACTTTTGATCTTTGCAATTGTGCTCATACTGTCACAGTGCAAACAGATCGGTGGAATCGGCTTGCTAATGATAGGTAACTCGGACATAAGTCCCATAAACCACTCAGCCATGATTCCTGTAGTATCCAAAGCACACAACTCGGCCTCAAAGGTAGACCGAGACAGTATAGTTTGTTTGGTGGACTTCCAGGCGACAGCCCCACCACCAAAAGTAAATACGTACCCTGTACATCCATAACTCCCGGAGTTCTTGGCTATCCAGCTTGCATCACTATATCCTTCAAGAACAGGAGGATATTTACCATAATGCAAACCCAAGGAACTAGTTCCTTTCAAGTACCTAAGTACTCTATCCAAGGCCTCCCAATGAGTTCTGTTTGGACAACTAGTGTACCGGCTCAACTTAGACACTGAAAACGCAATATCAGGTCTAGTACAGTTAGCGAGGTATCCCAAGCTACCAATGATCTGAGAATATCTTAATTGAGACACTGGTATCCCACTTTCATTCTTATACAAAGCTACAGAAGGATCATATGGAGTTTTTGCAATTCTTCTATTTTTATAGCCATATTTCTCAATTACTTTATCTACATAATGAGATTGTGAAATGGCTATACCCTCAGTTGACCTAGTCAACTTTAACCCAAGAATTACCTCAGCGACACCCATATCCTTCATTTCAAACTTTGTTTTCAAGAATGACTTAGTCTCAATTATTATATCATTGTTTGAGCCAAACAATAATATATCATCTACATATAGGCATAAGATAATACAAGCATCACCATTTATCTTGAAATAGACACACTGATCTGCATCACAAAGTGTAAAACCAAATGATAAGACAACCTTATCAAATTTTTCGTTCCACTGCTTAGGGGCTTGTTTAAGTCCGTACAAGGACTTAACCAACTTACAAACTTTTCTCTCGTTGCCTTTAGCTACAAATCCTTCAGGCTGATCCATATAAATCTCCTCTTCAAGGTCACCATGAAGAAAAGCTGTCTTAACATCCATTTGATGAATGTTGAGACCCAATACGGATGCCAATGCGATTAGCATTCTAATAGTAGTCATGCGTGCAACGGAGCATATGTATTGAAATAATCAATGCCTTCTTTTGTTTGAAACCCTTAGCAACTAACCTGGCCTTATACTTATCTATGGTTCCGTCTGGTTTTAACTTCCTTTTAAAAATCCATTTGCACCCAATAGTTGTACAACCAGGAGGGAGATCAACGAGTTCCCATGTTCCATTTTGAACAATGGAATCCATTTCACTCTTTACGGCATCTTTCCAATTTATAGCTTCGGGTGAAGCCATAGCATCTTTGAAGGTAACAGGATCACCCTCAAGATTGTAAGTGATGAAATCACTTCCAAAATCCTTAGTGACCCTAGCTCGTTTACTCCTTCTAGGTTCATCTAGTTCATGTGACTCAACGTCACTATGACTAGAACTACTAGGTCCTACCCCACATTTGATATCCTTTCTACTTGATCAGGAATGGACCTTAATGTGGAGTCTTGATTTTCATTAGAAGTATTTTGAGGCACACCTGTTTTCATGGGAAATATATCTTCAAAGAATGTTGCATCACGAAATTCAACAATGGTATTCACATCTATGCCTGATATTTCAGATTTGATAACTAGAAATCTCAAGGCATAGGAGTGTTCCACATAACCTATAAAAATCGCATCAACAGTCTTGGGTCCAAGTTTTTCCTTTTGTGTTCAGGGATTAACACTTTTGCAAGGCAGCCCCACACTTTAAAGTACTTTAAGCTTGGTTTACGACCCGTCCAAAGTTCATAAGGACACTTATCTTTATGTTTCAGGGGTACCCTATTCAGAATATGGCAAGCCGTATTCAAGGCTTCACCCCACATATATTTAGGTAATCCAGAACTTTCTAATAAACTATTAATCATATCTTTAAAGGTCCTATTTTTCCGTTCTGCCATCCCATTCGACTGAGGTGAATAAGGAGGTGTTTCTTCATGCACTATGCCAAATTTTTGACACTCTAGTGCAAATAAATTAGAAGTGTACTCTCCTCCTCTATCAGACCTTAACCTTTTAATTTTCTTTCCAGTTTGTGTCTCTACTTCATTTTTAAACACTAAGAATTTTTCAAGTGCTTCATCTTTACCCTTAAGCAGATACACGTAGCAATATCTAGTAAAGTCATCTATAAAAGTGATAAAGTATTTCTTATGGTCACGTGTAAGCATACCATTAAACTCGCAAATGTCTGTGTGAATCAAATCAAGTAATTCTGAATCCCTATTCACCGAATGATATGGTTTTCTTACTTGTTTAGCAGTTACACATACTTGACATTTCTTAGTTTTATCAATAGTATGCTTTGGGATCAAATCTAAATTCATCATGCGTTTAACAGAATCTAAATTTACATGACCCAAACGACAATGCCATAAAGTAGATGAATCAAAATTCTCAGATACATAATTAAGTTCAACAAAGCCAACCATAATTTTAAATAATCCATCAGACAAGTAACCCTTGCCAACAAAAGATCCTCCAAATAAAATTACAACCTTATTGAATTTGAAATTCAATTCATAACCCTCTCTAACTAAGATAGAACCACTAATAATATTTCTTCTCATCTCGGGAACGTGATGCACTCCATGCAAAGATAAAACTCGCCCTGAGGGAAATCTCAAGTCCACGCGTCCTGTCCCTAGCACCTTAGCAGCACTTGAATTCCCCATCATCACTGTTCTTCCAACTGCAGGCTGGTAAGAAACAAAGAGCAATTTATCAGCACAAACGTGCACATTTGCTCCAGTATCTACTAACCACTCATTGGAATTATAAACAGTAAAAACTTGAGGGTTAATGGAAACATACCCACTGGAATCAGCACCCTCAGTCACCATGTTGACTTGAGGTCCACCAGCTTGAGCCTTGGCTTTCTTGTTCGGACAAGTCTTGGCCCAATGCCCCATCTGTCCACAATTCCAGCACGGTTTGTTTGCCTTGGGTTTCTTTGCAATTTTAGCTTTGGCTTTTAGAGGATCAGGATTATTAGGAACAACAGGTTGTTTGTTTTTCGGCTCTCTTATAACTCTACTACCAGTTACCACATGTGCCTTCGGTTGATACTCAACAGGCACTTGACCACCCTCTTTCCTATGCTCTTCCTGTACTGTAATAGCATGCATCAAACTTTTTAAAGTGATTTTTTCCATTTTATGTTTAAGAGTCATCCCGAAATCTTCCCATGACTTTGGGAACTTCTCTATTATGGCCATCACTTTAAACTTTTCGGGCAATTCCATTTCAGCTTCTCGAAGAGAATGCAAGATGAGTTCTAGCTCTTGAGTCTGTTCTAGCATCTACCCTCTTTCATTTCGAATTTTAAGAACTTTGAAACAAAATACTTTTCAAGACCATTGTCATCAGTATTATATTTCTTGTCCAATTCATCCCAGAGATCTTTGGCATTGCCTGGAAAGGTGCAATAGACATCGAATAACGTGTTGGACAAGCCCAACAGTATCAATCCTTTGCCTATCTCATCCTTCTCGCGCCATACCGCGGATCGTTGCACACTTCTGGGATCATTTTCGACAACTGGAGGACCCACAGACAGAACTACTGAGAGTAAGCCCTTGGTGATTAACCAAATCTTCATGCGTTGTTGCCAACGCTTGAAGAAATGACCAGAGAATTTCTCCGGCATTCCAGTTAAATCCACCCTTTGTGAACCAAC
Organism: Platycodon grandiflorus; assembly: GCA_016624345.1. Classification (NCBI taxonomy): domain Eukaryota; kingdom Viridiplantae; phylum Streptophyta; class Magnoliopsida; order Asterales; family Campanulaceae; genus Platycodon; species Platycodon grandiflorus. Next base: position 47,767,196 of record CM028361.1, on the reverse strand, counting down.
AGTAGCGTAGTCATCCACAGTTTTAGATCCAGACCCAATTTCAGTTATAGTAATATTTTCAACATTTTCGGTATTGCTTGAACCCGCCATGCTCAACAATTTGTTTAAAACAAGATTTAGCTAAGCAGGTTGTTAAAAACAAAAATTTCAAGTTACTTCTTCAAGATTGTAAGCGACTCAGTGTTCTAAACCAAACGAATGAACACAACAGATTGTATACCAACGGGATTAAAGTATACAATCACAAAGCAACATGACAATGTTTTTATTAATAATAAAGATTAGGCAGTGGAAAAAAAAAATGACCAAAGCAATGTTATGTTTTATTATAATAAAAAATATGGCAAGACAATGTTTTGTTTAATAATAACAATGGTATGGCAGTAGCATGACCAAGGAAAATCAAACAATGAAGAAATTGATCGGAACACAGCAGTATCAAACAAAACGCATGTTAAAAGAAAAAAAAAACAAAACAAAAAAATGATAATAATAATAAACAAAGCAGTAAGCAAGTTTATAGATTAGTTTTGCACAAAATTGACAAAAGTTTAAAGTTCAGTTGCAATAGTATTCCCAAGGCAAATCAAACGTAGACAGAATTATAGCATAAACAACAACATAGAAAAATCACAGATTAATAGTCTTATGCTGAAAATAAAGTTCAGTAAAGAAAACACTTATCGGGTACGTCGGATCGCCCGAATAACGGACTGGCCTTGAAGAAGTATTGCCCTCGTACCTATTGGTGCACTCCAATCGAGTCGGCAAACGTCTCCCAGGATAATCCAACGCTAAGAACGAACCTTGTGCAACACTTGTTCGTTCTTTGTCGACCACACTTCAATCACCGAGAGAAAGAGAGAGATATCAAAGATGGAGCTGTGAGGAAGAAGAAACCAATTCTGGAAATCAGTACGTCCTTTGTTTTGAAGAGAGACTTTGTATGCTTCGTCTTTACTGTTACGGCCGAGATTATTCAGGGATAATGCCAAGCCGTTTCCCTTAATCTCTCTTTTTTAAAGTGCACGTTATTAACCTAATTAAGACTAGGTCAAAACCGTAATGTAACAGTAAAAATTAAAAGTTCCATTAAAATGTATTTTGTCCAAAAAATAAATAGAACCCCTCGACTTAAGATATTCACCCGAACTGAGTCGAGCGTGCACGAGAGACATGGACAAAACCCATTGAAATGTAACCTTTTCCAACTTCCTTCAACTATGGATTCCAACCACTAAGTAGTCTCAATCCAAACATGAATTTATTTCCTTGCATACAACATTTCTCAATTCTCACATTAGACATTAACATCTTAAGGTTCATAACCGAGACCCATCAAGAATGCCATTAACATCATATTTCCAACAAAAACTACTACAGTGCAGTGCTGCAGGCAATTATTGCTATTTGTACTTTGAAAATTGCTGAGTACATCCCTCAGGGTGTTCGACACCCCCACCAAGCACAAAAATAGTGCATTAAACAGCGTTTGGTAAGGGTGCCAAGCACTTCGGAGGATGTTCTCAATAATTTGTTGGGTGCAAATAGCAATCTTCATTTCATATTCGGGTTAAAATCCCGCTGCTCTGTTGGTGAATTATTTACGCGCCACTTTACAAATCTTTCTGCCGATCCAATTCAAATCAGGGTTTGCTATCTCCCGGGTGAAAAGCTCGAGAAAGGATTCTTGCCCTCATCCTAAACCCCAAGCAACCACAGTTAGGTAATTTTCTCTCTACCGATTTGTTGATTTTGTATGTAATCAGGATGTCGTTGTGAGAAATTGTATTTGCTATAATAATTCTTAGATTTGGGATTTTGGTTTTTGAATTATGAATTTGTGATGTTTTGTGAGAAATTGAAGCTCTAATGTTCGTAGTATGGTAATTCTGGAATGGAATTTCAAACATCAGTACCCGTTTAGTTCACCTAGCTTAGTGTTCTGCAATCCTTCATTTGCTGGATTCTGTTAGTTTCTGCAAGCCAAATGGTTGGATTTGATCGTCGCTCGTTTCCATTTACTGTAGAATTGGTAAACAATTGCATTTTTAGAACTTAAAAACAACTTTACTTATCAGTTCTTCTCATATCAATTCTGGAACCAACCAAAGGTCCTCCTTTCTATATGTGCTTTAATTGATTGAGTTCTGGCTCGTACATTTTTCATCTTTCCTTTTATGCTGTAAAACATCATGTGTATTATTTAGTTCATCTTTATTGTGGATATCAACTCTGTCAGTAACTCTTACTCCCTCCGTCCCTAAATTATTGTCTTTATTTCCTTTTTTATTCGTCTCAAAATAATCGTCTTTGTTTGAAAACTTTCCTTTTTAAGACATTACTTTTACCATTTTACCCTTACTTTTTCCCCTATTTTAATTATGGGCCACATAGGCATTAAAGGAAACAACACACTTTACCAATATTAATAATCAAGTCAAGTGTTTTTTCTTAATCCGCGTGTCGGGTCAAACAAGACAATAATTAAGGGACGGAGGGAGTATTAGTTATTTACTGATATTCAGTTGTGAGATTCGAGGGACATGATCCATGCTTGCTCGGTCACTCTTTCTAAGTTTTTGTAAATTCTTTTTTGATTTTAACCTTTCTTTTGAACCTCTTTAGGCTCTTCTTTTTTTTTGCTCATATGTAAACTTTATTTTCCACACTGTTCTAATGTTGAAGAACTGAGACCATGTGGAGTCTTTGTTTACTTTATTTCTTCTTTCTTTTGCCTTCAAGGATACAGCTAGCTTTATCTAAAATGATACATGAGTTTTCCCAAATTCCATAAACCTCTCCAGAAAACTAGCTGCTTGTCTAAAAGTTACTTTTTAAGATTAAACATGATCATGTGTGTTTACTAGGGCAGTTCTTTACTGAATTGTTTCCCAAACCTTGTAGAAATTTTGGGGCGATTGCTGGACGGAGATCATTGAATTTGAAGTGTTCAAGTGTCCTAATAGGAATTTTCGCATGGAAAATAGTCTCAGCGGTGACTCAAGAGGTGCTTTAATTGTTTTGGAAGGTCTGGATCGCAGTGGGAAGACCTCACAGTCCAGTAGACTACTCTCATACTTGGAAGGACTTGGGCATCCGGTTGAATTATGGCGATTTCCTGATAGAAACACTGGTGTTGGCCAAATGATTTCTTCATATCTTGCTAATAAATCACAGTTGGATGATCGCGCAATTCATCTACTCTTTAGTGCAAATCGCTGGGAGAAGAGGTTTGCTTTCTTAACACATATGTATCTTAATGTGCTCGTTTATGATGCATATAACGCGCTAAAAGGAGGTGATTTTGCAGCAACCAAGTGACCAACCTTGAAAAATAATACACAGAAATTTGAAGAAAAAAAAATTAAATGAGTCCAAAATTAGGAAACTTTTGTGTGCATGTTTGTGTGCGCTTTTGGGTTGGGGAGGGGGGAAGGTGGAATGTGGAGGGTAAGGACTTTTGGTAAAAATAATTATTGTTTTTCTTTTATTGGAAATCTGGCGACAGCAATGGATCAATTGTTCAGTTATGGGAACGAGCATAAAACTTTTCATGTTCGGAAATCCTTTTCTAGCTATGGCAGGAGCCTGGAGGTGCATTTTCTGAATCATATCTCTTAAAAAGGTTTTGTTGAATAATTTACTTTAAACCCACATTGTAGATTCTATCGATGATTATTGGTTTCCAAGAAGCTTAGCTTATTTGAGATATTCTATGGAGATCTAATTGGTTATGTAAGCTTAACAATAGTGTCATTCTCATTATCCCTCTACGTCTTATTTTATTTTGGTTAATGCTTTTTTGATTGCCTCGCTGTCAATGTATGTGCAAGATGGTTGCTTCAATTGGTCCCTGTAATTCCTATGAAGGCCAACTTGGGAAATCCTGTCAAATTTCTGGTATTATACGGTGAAATTTTTCTAATCTGGCTGCTTTACTTGGAGTTTTAAAAATAAAACAATGTAAGGAGTACATAGTTTCTTTCTTGTTCTACATACCTCCAATGTGTTTCAATCATGTTCTGAGAAAGTTCTTGCTTGTAAGTTGCAAGTCAATTTATTGTTATGGCTCTTTATGCAACTCCTGTAACATGACACATTATAGAAGATGGAGGTATTACCTTAAATAATGCAAATTTGGCATTGTCAGGAGAAACATTTGGTCTACACTTTCTCTTTACAATCTGATAGACAAACGTAAGCTCTGAACACATGGAAAGCTTCAAGGCGGACCATAAACAAAGTTAGCAATGGTCTAGGTGTTGAATTATTTCCAAATAAATCCCACATGACTTATTATTTAATTGGGCTTTAACATTAAGAGCCTACTTTGATGGTTTAGTGAGAATAAAATATTATTAAATTTTTTGAGAATTATAAAAACTCTGCCTATAAAAAAGCCTTAAAGTTGCAAACCCTAATTACATTTTTAGAATTCTCTTTTGAGAATAAAATATTATTAAAGATTTTTGGGAATTATTAATTATAAAAACTCTGCCTATAGAAAAGCCTTAAATTGCAAACCCTAATTATATTTTTAGAATTATTTTCAACAAAAGAGAAAAGAGAAAAGGTCTAGGGTTTTTCTAGGACATTAAAGCAAAGCCAAGGAGGAAGTAAAGTTCCTACATCAACGTCTTCAACTTTAAGCAAAACATGGATCAAAGTTAATACTTAAATTCATGTTTATAGGATTATGTGTTTAGTAATTATTATGTGTCCCAAAATTCTAGGGCATTATAAATTATGGTTGTGAATTCAAGAAATTAAAGTAGCATGAATTTCCAATTAAAGTTTACATGTAGTATCAGAGCCAAGGATTGCGGAACTCATAATTTTCCTATTATGATTGACAATTCAATTTGATAATTAAAGTTTATACTACCGTAGATTTTCGTTAAATTGAATTACACATAGGACCTATTATGTTTTGTAAATTGGTTATGAAGAAAATCCCACATTAGGCCGTGACCCATACTCGATCCAAGTCTATTTCGTGAAGACTTAACAAAATGTATTGTGTATCGGACTCTTTTATTAATTGATATAACTATAGGCTTCTAATCCCTTATATAATAGTAAAGTATCATGGTCCCACAGAAATGAGCAGCTTTTAATTAAGCATTAGAGTTTGTCATCAAAATACACACTTGGTAATAGCGTAATAGCAAATTGCTATTGTCATGCGAGAAAATTGCTATTGTCATGCAGAGCAAAGAAGCCTATACAGATTGTTTTTATTTTATGCCTTGAAACATTAAGGTTGAACAAATTGGATAGTATGTTTATTTTTTAAATAATTTTTTTTATTTTTTAAATAAAATTTTATTTTATTCGAGGCTTAAAATATGAAAAATATAATGGAACGTGGAGATATTAAATAGCTTGTTAGTCACAAAAAAAAAATTACAATTGTTCATGAGTAAGGAGATACACTTAAATAATGATAAGAATGGTTGATTGAAGGATTGAGATTATTGATTATTTTGTTAGGAGGTCATCCAAAGATGGACCATTGCTTGTAATTTGTAACATTAAAGGAATTAATTATCATGCCATAGTTAGATAGTCTTATATCCAAAGATAGAGTTAATTACACCATTAGTCCCTTGACTATTAACTGTTCCACGGTTAGTCCCTTAACAATTTTTTTTCAAATTTCAATCCCTTAAATACTAAAAAGTCACGCGGCTAGTCTTTTTGATTGATGTTGTTTGTAAAATTCCGTTAAGTGATCCATGTGCCTCCCACGTGCATTTGAGTAAAGGCAAAATTGAATTTTTCTGGTCCATTTACCCCAATATCATCACTTTCATGAATACGTACAAACCATCGTCCGGTCGTTGCCATCTCCAACTCCGGCTGGCATCCTCAGCGGCGGCTAGGAAAGGTCGTCTCCGATCGCAAGCTTCCCAACTCTGGTCACGCCACCATTAAATTCAACCAAGCCCTTGCTCTGATCCAGCCTCGCCCTTGCTTCGGCCAACGATCTTGTCTCCAGTTGCCTCCCTCATCGCTGGCAATCCAGACAAAGTGCCACTAAACTTCACCACCATTATACTCTGATTTCCAGGCCTTCCTCGACCTACCTTAATCTTCTCCCAAAACCCCTTATCTGCAATTGATGGAATACGAGAAACAAAAAGAGGCAGAATAAAAACAAAAGATCAAGCCAAATAAACCCCTTATCTGCTTCGTGATCTTGAACTTAGAGGCATAAGATCTTTTCTGCAAGGCATATTAACAAGGAATACCAACAGTCGAATGTAATTCTTTGACATTTCTCTTTGGAGGAAAGAAAAACCCGGGAAAGGCTAGTGCAATTTCAGATCTGGGATTTTTATGGCACCTCAATTTCAGATCTGGGAATTTTATGTTCTTTCCTGGGATTTTTATGTTCTTTCCTAGGTGAGTACATGGTGGGATTGAGAGGGCGACAAGATCGCTGCTGGTGTTTTGCTGTGCGTGATTTGACGACTGCGAGGGAAGGGGTTGGCCTTCGTTTCGGTGGGAGACGACGGCGCCGAAGAAGATGAACGAAATTAGAAAATTTATGACTATCCTCAAAATTTCGAGTTTGGTACGGAGAAATCGGCCAGAAGAGGCCATTTGATTGTTCAGAACAATGTTGATGAATGATCAAAGACCAAATTTTGTTACAGGTGTGAGCATGATTAGAGCTATGGGTGATGTTGGTGTGGAAAGTATGGCGTGGTAAGTTCATGGTCCGGTGATCAAAATGGGGATTGAGGGTTTGAAGAATTGGTGAAAATTAGAAGATTTATTACTATTCGTACTGAAAATTAGGGTTTGAAGAATTTGTGAAGAAGATAAGTGAAATTCCAATTTTGCCCTTACTCAAATGCATGTGGGAAGCACATGGGTCATTTAACGAAATTTTACTAACGGTATTCATTAAAAGGACTAGCCACGTGACTTTTTGGTACTCAAGAAACTCAAATTTGAAAAAAATTTGTTAAGGGACTAACAGTGGAACGGTTAATAGTCAAGGGACTAATGTTGTAATTAACCCCCAAAGACAAAAAACTTATTTAGCTAATGTATGTAATGATTATCCATTAAAGTATTTTCTATTGGCATCAATTATGTTTATATTTTTAGGGATTGCCCAAAGGTGTTACTTAAATGCATCGATGATTATTTGTTTCTAAGAAGCTTAGCTTGTTTGAGATATTCTATGGAGATCTAGTTGGTTATGTAAGCTTAATGATAGTAGTCATTCTCATTTAATGCTTTTTCGATTGCCTTGCTGTCGATGTATGTGCAAGATGGTTGCTTCAATCGGTCCCTGTAATTCCTAGGAAGGCCAACTTGGGAAATCCTGTCAAAATTCTGGTATTTTATGGTGAAATTTTGCTACTCCTACTGTTCTACTTGAAGGTTTAAAAATAAAACAATGTAAGGAGTACATAGTTTCTTTCTTGTTTCCAAACAAAAGAATTCAGTAAATTATCCTTCAAAAAAACAAAAAGAAAAAAAGAGTAATTCAGTAAACCTTTCCAAACAAGTACCAATATTGGGTATTTGTAACCTCTGAAAATCCATTTCCGCCTCTTGGGATCAATTACATTCAATTAATGGCACGGAATATTTTTTGAAGCACTTGGATGAAGTAGTTATTATGTACTAAAATCTTTGAAAACACATTTTACAGGTCATTAATGGAGGCTAAGCTGAGGAGTGGAACGACCCTTATAGTTGACCGTTATTCTTATTCAGGGGTGGCTTTCTCATCTGCCAAAGGGCTTGATATTGAATGGTGTAAGGTGATAAACCCTGTTTGATGCTTTATAAGAGTTGGTTTTATTTACATCAAAATTGTGAAGATGAAGTTTTTTGCAGGCTCCTGAGATGGGATTGCTGGCACCTGATGTGGTCCTATACCTTGACATACCACCAGAGGTATTATTTTTATCCCGATTATGTTTTTTGAATATGCATGTATGAGGTCATGGTTTTCAGTCCTAATCCAAGCATGGTTATTGACAAGAAATCATTTTCCATCCACATTTGAGGTTCTCTACGAGCAAGCCAGTGAAGTGACAGCAGTTCTATTGGCTTACTTTTTGTTTGTTTATTCACTTTGTAATAGATATATGCTAATTGCAAGGTTATTTTCATACGTTGTAGAAAGCTGCTGAAAGAGGAGGTTATGGAGGTGAGAGATACGAGCAGCTAGAGTTTCAAATGAAAGTTGCCCAATTATACGAGATGTTGCAGGATTCATCATGGCAGGTTATCATACTACAGTTATATATTTTCTTATAGCTTGTACTCAAGGAGGATTGTGTTTGGAAAGCTTGTTATTTTGAGCAAAAGCTAGAACCGTGGCCATAAGCATTTTGGTCATGCTCTGTTACTCTTAATCAGTTTATAGTATCATGTTAAATAGTAATAGAGACTGAATACCATGGATGGTAACAAGTACCTATTTTTGATTTCAACAGTTCTATCTTTTTGACTGACCTTGTTATTTGGCTTGCTTGATAACAGATTGTTGATGCATGTCGTCCTGTGGATGATGTTGAGAAACAACTGAGGCAGATTGTATTGGAATGTGTAGTATCTTGCCACAAGGGAAAATCTATTTCTCAGCTCTGGTCATCATAATTTGTGTGCGCTTCCAATAGAAATGTAACACTGCATGTATTTCAGCAGACTAGCTCGACTGCTCGAATAATTTGTTGGAGCACGATGGTGTGTGAAATCTAGTTCGTTTGTCTTCAATTTGTTCTTTATATACCTAGATTTTGAACAGTTGATGTCTTTCTTGCTCAAGTCCTTCGAGGTTTTTTCTATCAAAGAAGGTAGAGTACTTTCAGAACATTAAGAATATCACGTACGCTAGATGCTGCAGGAAGAAAGTTGGCCCATGATTCATTCTCAGTGACTCGTAATGCCGGAAAATCAACAGTAGAATAAGCTGATTCAAACATATATGATTAATGTTAATGGCATTGTGTAAAGAGGTTTGGCCTTTTAAGAGGATCAAAGAAATACCAGTATCGATCTGGTTGCTTATTGCTCTCATCTGCTAGACTTTCTCTGCCACAAGATTGCGCCAAATTTGGAAGAACGGTTAGAAATAACTAAAATTGAGGATCAAGATGAAGTAAGACCATGTGAGAAGTGAAGAACGAAGAACAGTAACAAATAACTGAGATATGAGAAGAGATGTGAGATATGAGATGATATTTGAGATGAGATATGAGATGAAATGTGAGATATGAGATGAGATGTCATATGAGATATGAGATGTGATATATGAGATGTGATATATGAGATGTGATATATGAGATATGAGATATGAGATATAAGATATGAAATATAAGATATGAGATATGAAATATAAGATATGAGATATGAGATGAGATGTGAAAGGTGAGATGTGATAGAAGATATGAGATATGAGGTGAGATATGATATATAAGATGAGATGAGGTTTTACAAATAAACAAGTTCACGAATAAACAAACTAATAGACAAACGTAAGCACTAATCGAGTAGCTTACAAAACTTTCAGGTTATAGATCTACTTTAGGCAACTGATAAGGCTAGGGGGTACATGTGAATAGTATTATATGAGATTAGATGATATATATGAGATATGTGATGAGATATGAGATATGATATATGAGATGATATGTGATATGAGATATGACATGAGATATAAGATCAGATGTGAGATATGAGATAAGATATGAGATGAGATATGATATGAGATATGAGATACTCCCTCCGTCCTCAAATTATTGTCTTGTTTAACCCGGACGTACATGGCTTAAAAAAAATCAATTGACTTGATTATTAATATTAATATAGTGTGTAGTTTTCATTAATGCCCATGTGCATGTGACCCATAATTAAAGTAGGAAGAAAAAGTAAGGGTAAAATAGTAAAAGTGTTGTCCTAAAAAGGAAATTTTTAAACAATACAATTATTTTAGAACGGACAAAAAAGGAAAGCAAGACAATAATTTAGAAACAGAGGAGAATGAGATATGAGATATGAGATACGAGATGTGATGTGAGATATGTGATATGAGATATGAAATATGAGATGAGATGATGAAATGATGAGATTTAAGATTAGATATGAGATATGAGATGTGCGATGAGATATGAGATAGGAGATATGCGATATGATATGAGATGAGATGTAAGATATGAGATATGAGATATGGGATATGAGATGAGATATGAGATATGAGATATAAGATATGAGATGAGATATGAGATTTGAGATGAGATATAAGATATGAGATATAAGATGAGATGTGAGATGAGATATGAGATGAGATATATGATATGAGATATATGATATGAGATATGAGATTTGATATATGAGATGTGAGATGGGGGCACCTGCCTCATGCCGTACTTACACGTAACGATGGCTGCACCATACCCGGTGCCACGAAATGAGATATGAAATATGAGATATGAAATGAGATATAAGATATGAGGTATGAGATATGAGATGAGATGTGAAATGTGAGATATGAGATATGAGATATAAGATAGGAGATGAGATGAGATGAGATGAGAAAGATATCATATATCATATATCAGATGATGAGATGAGATATCGGATGATGAGATACAAGATATGACATATGAGATATGAGATGAGATGTGTGATGAAATATGAGATGAGATGTGAGATGAGATTTGAGATATGAGATATGAGATTAGATGTGAGATATGAGATATGAGATATGAGATGTGAGATATAAGATAAGATATGAGATGAAATATGAAATATGAGATATGAGATTTGAGATATGAGATGTGATGAGATATATATGAGATATGAGATATGAAATATGAGATATGAGATGAGATGTGAGACATGAGATATGAGATGAAATATGAGATATGAGATATAAGATGAGATATGAGATGATGAGATGAGATATGAGATGATACGTAATATGAGATATGAGATGAACTATGAGATGAGATGTGAGATGAGATGTGAGATATGAGATGAGGTGTAAAATGAGTTGTGAGGTATGAGATGAGATTTGAGATGAAATGTGAGATGAGATATGAGATATAAGATATGAGATACGAGATTTGAGATATGAGATGAGATGTGATATGAGATGAGATATGAGATATGAGATTTGAGATTTGAGATATGAGATGAGATGTGAGATATGAGATATGAGAAATGAGATGAGATGTGAGATGAGATATAAGATGATGAGATAAGATATGAAATGAGATATGAGATATGATATATGAAATGATACGTGTAATATAAGATATGAGATGAGATGTGAGATATGAGATGAGGTGTCAGATGAGTTGTGAGGTATGAGATGAGATATGAGATGAGATGTGAGATATGAGATGAGGTGTCAGATGAGTTGTGAGGTATGAGATGAGATATGAGATGAGATCTGAGATGATATATGAGATGAGATGTGATATGAGATATGAGATATGAGATGTGAGATATGAGATATGTGAGATGAGATATGAGATATGAGATTTGAGATTTGAGATTTGAGATTTGAGATATGAGATATGAGATATGAGATGCGATATGAGATGAGATTTGAGATATGAGATGAGATAAGAGATGTGAGAAATGAGATGGGAGATGAGATGTGAGATGTGAGATTTTAGATATGAGATGCATTTGTGTAAGTATAAGTTGCCACACTACCAGACACGCAGGTCCAGTAGTCACTTCTAACATAGACAAAGTGATGAATACAAGCAAATCTAGATAATATACAACATGGTATTGAAATTTCTTTTTGAATTATTAAAAACAACAATGACTTTTTGAAGGTCATCTTTCTCAGAATTGAGTTTCTTGATGTGATCAAGGATAAATTTAACTTTTTCAGTCAAGTTCTTGTTCTCCTTTTGAGTCTTGACATTTTTCACTTGTTGCTTATTGAGATTTTGATTCTCAGTCAATAGTGTAGATTTCTCAGAGACACCCTTTTCATGCTTCTTGGCCAAGTTCACATAGGCAGTTTTAAAAGTGCAAACTCTTCAAGCAATTTTTTATTAACCTTGATGAGTTTTTCTTTTGAAGGTTCATCGAACTCATCATCTTCATGTTGGAATGGTAGTGACCTTACTTCCCTTCCTGAGTCATAGGATGATTTTTTTGCCATAAGGCAAATGTTTGCTTCTTCAGCAAAGTCACAAGAATCATCCTCGTCAGAATCAGTATCACACCAAATTGGCATATTGCTCTCATCATTGTCCTCAACTATCATTCCTCTAGGTTTTTGAAATTTACAAACCAGACATTTTTTGTAAAATTCAAATTTTGGCTTAGGATTAGAGGCAAAATGGTCAGACTTCCTACAATTGAAACAGACAAGCTTATTGTCCTTTTGAGGAGCAACATCTCTTTGAGGAACAACTGTTCTTTGAGGAGCAGCAGCTCTTTGAGAGGGCTGCTGGTAAGAAGGCTTGTTAAACTTTTGAAACGTTGATATTTCTTAACAAACATAGCAAAAATTTGATCAGAGAGTATCATCACCACCAGCAAATGTGGATGGGGTTTCAGCAAGTTTAGAACATGAAGGTTCTTAATTCTACCATGGCTGGTAAAGATAGATTTTTAAAACTTTTTTCCATTTCTTGAGCTTGCATTATCGCAAGCTTATAAACCTTAAGACTTGTATAAAGTGCTCTAAGTGTCATTTTGTTCAAGTCTTTAGATTTTTTCATGGTTGTATCTTTACATGCCATAAATTGCCTAAGGCACCCAGAAATCTCATCTTCAATTCTTTCTTTTCATATTTCTTACCCAAAGAATAACAAGAATTATACCTCATAGAATCTGTCATGTATACTTCTGAGGGTTTCTTTGGGGTCCTTGAATGAGTCAAACCGCTGATACAAGTGTACATCCTGTTATTCTTAGTCTCAATATCTCCTTCCAGATACTCTATCAGCATATCCCACATATCTTTGGCTATGTCCAAGTAGATTATCTGGTGGTAGGTGCCAGTGTCACACAACGTCCAAGTAGATTATCTGGTGGTAGGTGCTAGTGTCACATAGTTTGTGATGATGTTGATAGCCTTTCCATCAAGTGCATCATTCTTCCTATCTTCAACATCCCATTCTTCTTCTAGATTGGGAATTTCAGGATCAGCACTACAATCAACAGCAGCTAGCACATTTGTTTTCATTGGAATTCTTGGACCTTCTAAAACACATTTCCACAAATGTTTTTCAATAAAATTCATATGTCTTTTCACTTTGTCCCTTCCGTACTTCAAAGTGAACTTCGTCCAATATTGGGACGTGATTCAAATTTGAGGTTTCCATCATATGGTGAGCCATTGGATCTTTAATCTCTCAAGAGTTTAATCTCGGAATAACTTGTTTTCAAAGAGTTAAGCTCTGATATCAATTGTTAGTCCCGAAAGGCTCAAATAGGCTAGAAAGAGGGGGGGGGCGGTGTTGAATAGCCTATGTCCAATTTTAAAAATTTTATAAAATTTACTTCACAAAATAACAAATGAGTTTGAAAATAGTTTGCAGCGAAATAAATTGTGAAGTATAGGAAGCTAATCTTTTGGGCAGAATGGAAACTGGAAGTTCTTAAGTGAAATTAAACACAAGTGCAGAAACTTAAGAATAAGTATTTGAAGTGGTTTATACTATAAATAAGTGCTACGTCAACTACCAAAGCGGTCAACTTTGGATTTGAAAAGTGCATAGGTATTCCACTAAGATCGTTTACAAAAGATTAATAATGGATCGTGTAAAAAATATTTGACCATGTGTTTTGGTGAGAGTTATAATCTAGAAAGATTAAACTCTCGTGTGCCTTGAATGCTAAGGATCACAATCAATGAAGAGCAATAAAGACTGGAATCTCTGGACAGTGCTCTTCAAAGAATGTTTGATGGAATGTTTCTTGAAGCTCTTAAATGCACTAAGAGTAATGAAGCTTGAAGGTTGTTGAGAATTTTAAAATATTCAAGAGTGTCATCAATGCTTCTTGTTGCCTTCTATTTATACTTGGAGACTTGATCCTTGGAGCTGTTGAAAAGATTCAGACTTGGGAGATTTGAATTAGGTGCATTTAATGCAAAGCGACATGCATTAAATGCCCTAAACTACTTGTTGAATCCTGATTGGAGAACTGTGGCTTCCTAGGTAGACTCAGCTGTGCCTGCAAGCTTTGCCAAAAATAGGTAAACAAAGTGCTCCTTGCAGAGTGTCCTTTCTGAGAGATTATTCTAAAATGGAATGATTCAATTAATGAACCACGAAGTTAATGTTACACCAAAGTCAAAGAGAGACATTGTTGGTAACATATATAGGCACTTCTTCAGAACAAGTCTTCATCAGTCATTCTTTAGGTCTTCATACATTTCTGATGAAGCTTGGCCGGTACGGTACTAACTCATGAAGGCTTAAGGGACATTTTTGGTAAAGGATGGCTGATAGACAACAACCATCATCAGAAGGACTTGACTAGTGCAAAATAAGTAATCCTAAAAACTATTACAAGGAATGAGTCCAAGTACAAGTTGCCACTCCACTTGACATGCAGACCCAGTGGTAACTTCTAACATAAACTTGGTGATGGATATAATCTAAATAATATACAACACTTACCTCATAAAAGCGGTCATACGCGTTTCTTAATTATTCCTTTAAATCCTTCTTGAAGGCTTTAAACTCTTGAATATAGTCATACAACTTGTTATCTTTTGTGATTTGGTTTCCATCAATGTATTACGTCAGTGCTTCCCAGATTTCTTGAGAAATGATGCAGTCGTGAATTTGCTTATAGACGTTGTTGTCTAAGACGCTTGATAGGATATGCACAACTTTAGCATCTAAGGTATCAATCACCTTATCTTGGTCTGTCCATTCAGCTTTTGGCTTCAGAACATATTCATCAACTGTAGTGATCGTGGGATTCTCTGTATCATCTGCATTATCAGATTTTTCAACAGTGGTCTTAGTATTTATTTTCATAGGATAAATGAGATCACCCAAAGACACACTTCATTAGTCTCTTGTTAATATTGCTCATGCATCTAGTGATTTTTTCTTTCCATATGTCAAAATTATCCTCGTCAAACATGGGAACCTGTGTCATGTTAAGAGTTAGGAAAGCTTTAGAATTTGTCATAAATCAGAAATTTCAAGTGGTAAAACTTGAAATTTTTTTTTTAAAAAGTTAGGCTCTGATACCAATTATAGGTCCACTTTAAACAACTGATAAGACTAGCGAGGGGGAGTGAATAGCCTTATAAAATCTTAAGATGTTTTAAAACCTTTGTAAAACTTTGGCAACGGAGAATAGGTTTTAGTGAAATTAGTCAACAGATCAATAAAATTGATCAGTTGGAGAATCAACTTATGAAGCAACTTTGAAGTGTAGACTGATGTTTCTTTCTTGGCTAACTGAAGTTTATGTAATAAGACAATGCTTAAAGCTTTTTCTTTCTTGGCTAACTGAAGTTTATGTAATAGGACAATGCTTAAAGCTTTCATCAATTTAGTCAAATAAAGTAAGTAATAAATGAACACAGAAGAACCCGAGATGTAGAGTGGTTCACAGTATGAAAATTGCTACGTTCACTACCAAGTTGGTCAAACTTAGATTTTGAAGTACACTAATATTAATAATCCTAAATGATCACTAACGAATCAGTGTACAAGTGAATATGGAGATTGAAATTCAACAGGAACAAATCAATCCCGTGTGTTGCAATCAAAGATCCCTAAAAAATTAAGTAATTGGGAGGGATTCAATACAATGATTGAACTTAAAGGTAAATACAAAGAAAGAGAATAAATAATAAATGATCTAAGTATTTTGCTCTTTAATGCAAAAGCTCTAGAATAGTATTATGCGTATTTTGAATGTTTGAGAGTTTCGTGTGTTATAATAAGGTTCTTCAATACTTCTGTAGCTTTATATAGGTAGAGCCAAGTTTGTGGTCGTTGGAAGCTTTTGACTTTGCATTAAATGTTTTGAAGACGTGCAAGGCAAATTAAACGAACAACTCTACTCGAGCTTTGAGCGATTTTAGAAGAAGTAGGTTGAGTCTGTCTTTTCATTCTGAAATATACAGAAAACTTAGAACGGAAAGTGTATCAGAAAACATTAAATGTAAAGCATAAAGTATGTTTGTATTTAAAACACACAATGTACTGACACAAATTCAAAATAGCTACAGAAGCTTATCAAAGAAGTTTTTGTTTGAAGATTAGCAGACTTACACAAGAGATAAGTCAAAGACATTATCAGTCTACTGTTCTTATGTCAATTATCAGTAACTAACTTGAAAATATTTAAGTCATTATCAGTCACTGATTCAAGGCGAAATCAAATTTATTTCAATAAATCAGTCATCAGCTAACGATTAATTAAGTTAGTTGATCTTAAGTAATTTCAAATAAGTTAAAATGGTTTTTAAGTAAATGATTGAAGGACCTACACATGTTCTAGTTACAAAGTAACTAAGGTAATAGGGTAATAACACTTTGTTGATCTTTACAATCTAATACAAACTTAGGAACTGATCAAGCACCTTACAAAACTTTCAGGTGCTAGTTACAAAGTACCTAAGGTAATAGGGTAACAACACATGGAAAGCTTCAAGGCGGACCATAAACAAAGTTAGCTATGGTCTAGGTTCACTTGCTGAATTATCGATCTCAAGTGAATCCCTCTTGTTGCAAAAATAAGCTCGAAGAAAAATGGAGAAAGAAAATTACAAGAGTATGGTACATCCAAATCAAAGTAAGAAAGAGGGGTGGGGGGAATCAACATGCTCTGTTGGTAGCGCAACTCAATGGACCAGCATCGGACGTTAGAGCCGGAACTAGGGAGCCATCTGCGACAGTAAATGACTGAGCTCGAGAATAGAGTGGTGCACAGCTTCCCCATCCAGAAGGAACAAAATATGCACCACCCATAAACTTATCCTTAGAAGACCTCCATTTCCAATTTTTCCAACCACCTTTGACCTCCCTCTTTGTAACCTGTTCATTAAATTAACAACCAATCAGCGCCACAAAGTTTCATTGCGAAGAAACTGACTCAAACTCTAATAAAACTGATAACCCATTTGATTTAATTACAAGAAACATTTCACTAGGCGAATACCTGTTTAGCATCAGGACTTTTGGGAGCCAGGAAGTAGTTCCCTTCACTTAAGATGGTTGGATTAGCGCTGCCACCAATGGCATACATGGACCAAGCGTCGTACTTATTGTTTGCAACATGCGCATAGCCAAGCCTGACCCTGAAAATTGCACAGTTCTTGCATATGAGATTTGATTATGCTGGAGTATTTTCGGTAACAAAAAAGAGGATGGTGTTACGTAATTTCCTCGGCATCCTTTGAACGAGACCAGGGCCGAAATGGTTAAAGGCGACCGTAACTTTCATGGTTTTATCTTCCACATTGTTATCATCATGTCCGAATAGCATAACCTGCACCATAAAACTTGATTAGAATTAGCCTTAGGTCGAACCTATCTCTCTCTCCCTCTCTCTCTCTCTCACACAGACACACACACATTATGTTCATAATTCTTGTAAAGGAGGTCCAATCTTATTTTGCAATCTCAGAAAAATTTAAAGCACCTTCGTAACTTTTTCTAGTTGAATTGACAAATGGATCAACCTTATGGTTGGGTCAAAACTTACCCTTACAATACCTAAATATGATAAAGAAAGAAGTTACTCATATATATGTTCTTGCCTTATCATGCTGGGAAAAGTAGTTGTTAGAGATGGTGATAGCAGTGGAAGCATGAATCACGTCAATTAGACCATCAGAACTCCGTGCGAGAAAGCAATGATCGATCCACACATATGAAGCTGCAAATATATCAATGGCATCTCCATCAGAGCCACGACGATGACCCAAGTGCATTGGAGTGCTCCGAACAAGGCCAGCTCTCCCTGGCTTACAGTCGTGAATGCTGATCCCATGTATAATTACATGACTCACCCCTTGTATAGTAATGCAAGGCCCATTAGCAATCTCCACCTTAGCCCCTCTACCATCAATGGTCTTAAAACTATTCATCATAAGTTCATTCTTGAGTGTAATAACCATGTCCTTGGCAAAAACAATCCACAGAGGCTTCGTTTGGATCACTCCATAACGAAGTGTACCGGGTTTAGGGTTTATGGGATCGTCGGAGGGGTTGGTTACCACATACGTTGCACCGTACTTTCCGCCCATTGCACTTTTGCCAAAGCCTACTGCACAATCAGCCAAAGCCCGGCGGTTAGTTGCCCAGTTGGATTTTGCGCGCCAACACGAGTCTATTTTGTTCATGATTTTCTTTTTAGGGCTATAACTTGGAGTAGTGGGTGCATTGCTGTAAGCTGCTAAGGTCGAGGCCGTGAAGGAAAGGAGAGCAAGGAGTAAAAGAGAGGCTACTTGGTACTGAGAGGCCATGGCTATCTTAAGAAAGATTGAGATGAGAGAGATGTTCGACATGGCTTCATATTTGTACATAGGATAATTTACACTTCTTGACCTTATTGTTTTTCAGATTTAACCCTTTCGATCTTAAAACTTTGTTAATCACAAATTGGACATCAAACTAAAAACTTTTGTGCACTAATACTACCAGCACCAGAGAATGACAAGACAACTCAATTTAACTTTTGTGTCAATTTATTGTCGCCGCCGTCCATTCCATCCAAAGCAAGAAGTCCAAATTATAACAGAGGTCCAATTTTTAGATCGATGAAAAGTGTAAGCCAAAACTTGGTATAGCAGTAGAATTATATTTAGGATGTAAATTGCAACCTTAGGATCCAATATGAGATAATCTTGAGGGTGCTAATTGTAAATATTCACGTCAAACACTTACAAAAAAGCAATGTAATTTTGGTAAGAAGTGGTGCCCACGATATATTTGGTACTTTTTCTTTGGTCAATCTGTTTCTGCTTAAGATTTTGGGGGATAGATACTAAGACGTGAGTGCACGAGCTAGATAGATATTTGACCTTTTGCCTATATCTCTAGAAATCGGGGGTTTAAAACTTTAATTTATTCTTTGACTTAACTCTATACGAATGGAGGGTTTAGATTATTCTTTGACTTTTAAAGTCTTTTTTGCTTTTTTATAGCTGACTTCAAAGTTCAAAACTCTTCGATGTACTTTTATGAGAGCTGTTACATTGCATGCGTACGGAATGAAAAAGGCATGTGGGAAGTCGCCAAGTGTTCTTCTAATGGTATACCACGTGGAGAAGGTATTTTCATCGGTCTTAATTATTGTCTTGTTATCAACAAGCGCGTACATCAGCTAGTTAATGAGATGTTCTAGCTTAAATATAGGTCTCGAGTTTGAGACTTATGAATTAAAATCTTGTTGTGAAAGTTTTATCGCCCTTGTAGTCCGACCCAGCTCGAATAATTAGTCTTCGGCTTTCATGCCCGAAAACACCGTTTGAAAACTAAAAATTATTGTCTGTTTAATTTTTTTTTATTCAAATTGGGTGTTTTTCAGATAAAAATTTTACTAATGTCTTTTTATTTTTTATAAAAGTCATAAAACACATAATTCGTAATCAGTTTTTAAATTTCAGTACAAAAATATTAATAAGTTCTTAAGTTTCACTACAACATGATGTCCTCAAACTAGAGTACTCAATGGAATTGATAAGAGCGAGAAAACAAACAAATGAAAAGAAAACATAATCACTCGCACATGCGTTAGTTTAGCAGACAGGATCTTCTATTCTAAAAAGGTATTCCATCTCCTATTCCAACCGTTGAATCTTCACCACATGTCCACCAAAAATCATGGAGTAATTAATGTTATTTATTTCCATGCACATGTGGCGAAGATCCGACAGTTAAAATAGGAGATGAAATACCTTTTTGAAATAGAGGATCCTATCCGGTAATTTAGTGCTTAAGACACATTTAACATTTCACCTAACTATACAATTCAAATGGAGTTAGCGGTATACCAGTAAGCTAGTCCTACAACATCTTTTGTTTCCGGCGAGCAAAAAAGGGACGACTCAGACGTGCAAGTGAATTCCGGTGGGGGCGCTACAGAATATTCCAGAAGTATCGAGCTAATTAGCTGTGTTAGTTTTAGGCGTAGCCGCATATTCCATACCCACACGAAGTCCCTTTGTTGCACCTGTTGCCACAGCCTCCACAATGGTTGTTATGCTTTAACGGATTCACACATTGCCCCTCGCAACAAATCTCCGAGTACTTGCACTTCTTCCCACATCTCCCACAGTTGAGTCTGTCTCTCAACACATTAACACATTTCTTCTTGCAGCAATCTGGGCCTTGGCTGCCCTTAGCGCGACATATTCTAGGGTGCTTTTTGCATGTCACCTTTGCACGTGGTTTTAAATGGGAGAGAAAGCGATTAGCCCCTCTAAGGGATACGTAACCTTCGTGAAAGAAATTGAGCGGCTAGGAAGGACAAACAAGCCTGATGTGAGTCCTGGTGTGATAGCACCAGCACTAACACCAGTACACAAAGCAGCGGAATAAAGAAAACTTAAATCAGAGAACAACACAAATATAACACTTTATCTACAAGAACGTCTTTGTAGACAATAAACCTTCTCTTATAAACTGGGTTACGAATCCAAGTACAAAACGATGTAAAGAGAAGAACAAAATAACCAAATATTCTCTCACAAAAACACTCTTGATCTTATGCTAAACTTGCTAGAAAACTAGAGCTGAAAAACGTTAAATTACAAAGACTATCTAGCTAGTATATATATGCAAAAAGTCCTCTTGAATTATGGAAGCCATCTTGCTTTAGGATTCCTCTTTTTAGATGGTCTTTGACTTTCCTTAAGCAATCCAAGGTAATCCTTCCTTGATTTGGAATCCTTTCCTTGACATGAAAGCTTTCCTTGATGTGGACTCTTTCCTTTTGTGAGAGACCTACAAAATTACCAAAAGTAATACTTAAACAAATCCAATATTGGTTAGGAGGTTAGTTAAATAAAATAACCTAATTACATAAAATACAATATTTACCAATTAACTAAAATAAGAAAATAAACTAATATATATGAAAGTGACAAATCTTAAACATGCACACTTTCAATCTCCCCCTGATTTGTCGCTTTCGGATCAAAACACAACTAAGCCAAGATCACATAAAAACTAAGATTTAAGATTTAAAAATTAAGCATCTAAAAAATAAACTCCCCCTAAATCAAACATCTAGCATGAGATAAGATAATTCAAGAGGCACACAAATCAGTTTTAGAATAAAACAAAATAAAGCATAAGCAAATAAAAATAATGTTATCAACCAAATGTCCAAATTGTCCAAATTTCTCCCCATCAACTGCTTGATCCATCCTCAATTACTTGGCCCAGCTTTATCCATTTCTGCCTGAGTTTTCTGGAGTAATTCCCATCGAAAATTTTGACTTATGTCTTCAAAAACTTGGCTTGAACTAGCTGCTGCTGGTGGTGCTCCCCCTTTTTGATCTGAAAGATTTGCCAAGGCAAACAATAATCTGTTCCTGCGGGTAGCCATCTCCTTGAACTGTACTCTGGCCTGAAGCATAGATTTCTCAAGGAATTTGATTTCTTCAGTATAAATGGCAGCAGGATCTATCTGTGGAGGTGGAGATGCGTTCACATCATCACCAACATCAGCCAGTTCATCGTCTTCTTCTGCAGGAATAGTAACTGGAGGATCATCTGGAAAAGTGACTGGAAGATCTATAGTGCGCTTGGTGCACTCCAGTACAGGTTGAATCCCAAAAGATTCAATTTTCTCCCATAGCCTGTCAGATTGAAGAATGTCTACACCTTGTTTGATACAAATCCCAGAGATTAAGCAGGGAAAAGGAAGATCAGAGGGAAGCTCTTTTTCAGCAAACTGAATAATACATCCAAACACAATCTCACCAAGATTAAACTCCATACCCTTGAATATTCTGTAGATAAGATCAGCGTGGGCTGTGGTGACTGTGTTTCTATTAGAGGTAGGCTTCCAATTCAAAGTGGCTATTTTAAACAGAAAACCACAAAGGGATGTCAACATAGTGCATTTGTACTGATTATGCCATATGGGGTCAAGACCATTTGAAATTGTATTGGCAATATCATTCTTTGGAGCCATAGGAGGTATGTGTTGAGGAGAGGGGGTTTGGAGAAAAGAATTGATAACAGCAGGAGAAAACACAATTGTTTTACCCCTGACACACACTTTTTCAAAACTATCAGACCTTGGGTCTTGAATGGATTGAAGGAGACAGGCATAAAATTCAGAAACAAGAGAGGGATAAAAGCTCGAGGGATAAGAAACAGAATAAAGAAGACCTTTTTCCTGGAGATATCGAGTCAGACCCATTTCATCAAAAGTCTTGTCCATAACCCTTTCAACTATAAAACCTTTCATCCTAAAGAATTCAAACCTTTGTTTGGTATCTTTATTCATGAATTTTTCCGGAGGATGTGAACTTACAGTTTGTTTAGAGGGTTTGGCCCGTGATGAACGCCTAGGCACAGGCGTGGAACTGACTGTAGGTTGGGTCTTTCTGGAGCTTCTTCTTCTCGGTGTAGGGGCTGGTGTGCTCACATCAGCAGCCACATCTTCCTTTTCAGCCTCTAAGTCCTCTCTTCCCAGTTTGAAGGTTTCATCTTCTGCTTCATCATCATCATCAGATCCCAATAAGGGGACCTGCTCAGCAATTGACACTGTTGCCTTCTTTTTGGACTTTCGTGCAATACTTTTGCCCTTCTTTAGATCAATGAGGGCTTGAATGGGTATGTCATCAGTGTCCTCTGCCTCATCAATGTTTTCACTTACAGTGGGAAGAGGATCAGCACTGGGTGTTACTGATGGTGTGGTAACAACGGGAGTAGCACGTCTGGAAACAACCTCAAAATCCTCAGCTTGAGGTCCTTCTGAGTCGCTGGACTCAGTTGGAATGATGTACTTTCTGCGTCTAGGGCGTACAGTGCTGGAGGGTTTGGGTTGTGATACTGGAACTGAAGCAGTTGTATGAACATCAGGGGCGGAGGAGGATGTCTTCCTCTTCCGTTTTGATTCTGAGGCTGGAACAAAATCTTCATCATCATTACCTTCCAAAAACTCTGGGTCAACCATACTTGGCCTAACCCTAGGCGAGAAGGTCTCCATATTTGGCGAGAACCCTTTCTGTCTTAGTGACCAATTTGGGCCTTTTTCCATGCCGTGAGAAGCACCAACGGCCTTTAAATCACCTGGATTTTCCACTTCGATGATGTTGTCAGGGGCTCCGGGCAAGGATACAGAGATAGGTGTGGCCTCTGTATCAACAAATAGTTCAATAGCACCTTCGTTTGGAGCGATTGGTGACAATGGAGGAGACACTGTAGGGCTGGAAGACGCGGATCGAGCAGGGGAAGCCATGAGCGAAGCTTTGAAGAAAGCAGGAGAGAGAGAAAAACAGGAGACGAAGAGATTTTGCAGGAGTAGTTTGAGAGAGAGAGAGATAGTACACAGTGATTTTTGAAAAAATTTGGTCAGTGATATTAAAGATGTGATAACACAAAGTAGATACCTAATAGGAAAAGGACACCTAGCCCAATCCTAAATTAGGAGGGAAACCAAATTAGGCAGAGATTACAAAAAGAGTTTTGAAAATTTTCAACTTCTATAGAATCCTTTAATGAAAAGGAAACATAGGCTCTTGTTTTTTTAAAAAAATTTTCCACCTTTGTGAATGATTTACCTGCCATAAACAACACAAAAAAAATCCACATAAAATATACTCCCCCTAAAGACATGGACAGTAGCAATATAAAATCCCTAATTCTGTTGAGCATGAAATCGTTTGTACTTTGAGGAAAAAATAGGGAGAGAAAAAGATTGAGCACTAATTTCACCAATGACCAAGTTGACCTAACTGATGTCTAGGAGAATGATGCAAAAATGTACACACATGTGGAGGATAAATCTCAGTATAGGTGTGGCATGGGATGTAATCACATCAGGGGACACATCTCCTCTAAGAAAGTCAATGAATTGTCTTCTTGTCTTGCTTGGCCTCTAGAATGCACCCACCCATTTTTTATTTGTGGGGAAAGAATTTTGGGTAGCTTTCACTCTACTTTACCTTCATGGATAGCCCTCTTCCAGATAAATTAGTCACTTTGTGACCTTTTTTTTTTTTTTTTTTTTTAACACTGGAATGACTTCATACCATGAATGGAGCAGCTGTTTCCCTTATAATAAGCACCCACCAAGAGACATCCATTTGGATAAATATGTGCCAATCTTTGTTTGACACTATTTAAGAAGAATTCACAATTCAGAGAAGAGTCATGTCAGAGAAGTGATACAAGTGACCACACTGAGATATATCGTGCAATGCATTTTTTTTTTTTTTTTTTTGTAAATACAAAAACTATACTATATACAGGTGTAGGTTCGGATGTGATCACACAGTGGATCACATCATCAGATGACACACAAACTCAGAGACTTCCTTAGGGTAGAAAATCTCTGAAAATCAAGGGCTTTGGTGAAAATATCAGCCAATTGTTTTTCGGTGCCTATAGATTCCAAGTTAATGATTTTTGCTCAACAAGATCACGAATAAAATGATGTCTAATGTCAATGTGTTTAGTCCGTGAGTGTTGAACAGGATTTTTGATATTTCTATGGCACTTAAATTATCACAAAAGACAGTTAAAACATTGCTTTTGAGCCCATAATCCTTAATCATCGATTCATCCACGAAGTTGAGAACAACAACTTCCAACGGCAACATATTCGGACTCGGCGGTGGAGAGAGAGACACGGTTTGTTTTATTTGTACCATGACACTAAGTTGTTTCCAAGATAAAAACAACCTCCGGTTGTGCTCTTTCTATCATCAACATTGCACCTGCCCAATCAATCACTGAACCCTACCAAATTTGTATTTGTGTCTCGAGTGTAGCTAAGCCCTAAGTTAACAGTTCCCCAATATATCTAATTATCCTTTTGTGACCTTGAGATGAGAGAGTTTTGGACTAGCTTGGTATCTCGCACATAGACACACACTAAACATGATATCGGGACGACTTCTTTGAAAGGTACAACAAGCTTCCAATCATACTTCTATATAAGGTAGGATCAACATCTTCACCATCCTCATCCTTGCACAACTTTTGGGTAGATCCCATAGGAGTCTTGAGATGAGAGGAATTATCAAGAGAAAATTTTTGACTAAATTCCTAGCATACTTACTTTGTGAAATAAATATTCCTTCCTTACTTTGTTTTATTTGAAGTCCTAGGAAATAGTTCAATTCACCTACCATGCTCATCTCAAAGGTGGTGGACATACTAGTGACAAAGTAGTCTAACATGTTCTTGGATGAAGATCCAAAAACAATGTCATCTACATAGATTTGAGCCACCAAAAACCCCTCTTTGTTTTTTAAGATAAATAAAGTTTTGTCTACCTCACCTCTCTTGAAACCCATTTGTATGAGATGCTCAGTGAGCCTCCCATACCAAGCCCTAGGGGCTTGTTTTAAGCCATACAAAGCTTTCTTAAGTTTATAAACATGGTCAGGATAATGAGGATCAGTGAATCCCTTTGGTTGCTCAACATAGGCTTCTTCATTAAGGACACCATTCAAGAAAGCATTCTTTACATCCATTTGATGTAAAGTGATGTCTAAATAACATGCAATGGCAAGAAGGAGCCTAATTGATTCTATTCTAGCAACTGGGGCAAAAGTTTCTTCAAAGTCAATCCCTTCAACTTGGGTGTAGCCTTGAGCTACAAGCCTAGCTTTGTTCCTAGTTATTTGCCCATTTTCATCTGTTTTATTTTTAAAAATCCACTTGGTTCCTATCACATTCCCACCTTTTGGTCTAGGAACCAAGACCCACACATCATTTTTCTCAAATTGAGATAATTCATCTTGCATTGCCATAATCCAATTTTCATCTTTCAATGCTTCTATAACATTCTTAGGTTCAATATTAGAAACAAAACAGCAGGAACTTACCTTGTTTATCTGTGAGCTTACACAGTTTAATCCAGCCAATTCTCTGTAGTTAACCCTTGGCTTCTCCCTTGTGCTCACTTTGTCATTCACATTCCCAACCACATGTAACAGGTGGTTCTTCGAATCTTGCTTGGTATGTCCCTGGTCTGTCCGATTTTCATCTTCAGTCGAACTTTCGGGTCGATGTAGAGTCATTTTGTCCGATGTAGGTGCGATGTGTTCACATCATGACCTGCATCGTCTTTCTGCAGCTCTGTTTGCTGCTTCTGTTCATCAGTATTTTGGGTATCTCCCAATGTTTCAACACAACTTGAGACATCATCTTCAAGAGTTTTGAGATTTAAATCAGCAGTATCATCAAAAGTGACATTGATAGATTCCATCACAATTTTAGTTCTAAGATTGTAAACTCTATAAGCACGGCTGTTTGTGGAATACCCTAGAAATACAGCTTTGTCACTCTTTGGGTCAAATTTTGACAAATAATCTCTATCATTCAGGACATAACATATGCAACCAAAAACATGAAAATACTTAAGAGTAGGTTTTTTACCAAGAAGAATTTCATAGGGAGTCATGGTTGACCCTACTCTCAAGAAGACTCTATTTCCTATGTGACATCTTTGTGTTGAGCCTCGGCCAAAATCGTTTAGAGATGTTTTTAGAACTAAGCATGACACGTGCCATCTCTTGCAAGGTACGATTCTTTCTTTCAGCCACCCCATTTTGTTGAGGTGTTTTAGGGGCTGAAAAATTATGGGTTATTCCTTTGGAGTCACAAAATTTAGAGAACAAAGTGTTCTCATATTCAGTTCCATGATCGGATCGAATTTTGATAACTTTCTTACCATACAAGTTCTTTACTTTCTTATACCAAACTTTAAACACTTCAAGAGCTTGATTTTTCTTTCAAGTATAGGACCCATGTGTACCTAGAAAAATCATCTACACACACAAAGAGTATTTCTTTTTACTTAAGCTTTCAACCTCAATGGGTCCCATAAGGTCAGTGTGGATTAATTCAAAGATCTCCGATGAGGAACTTTGATCAATCTTTTTGTGTGAAGCTTTGGTTTGCTTGCCTTTTTGACAAGGACCACACACACTTGCTTGTTTGAAGTCAAGTTTGGGTAAGTGTTTGACAGCATCAAATCTTACTAATTCTTCTATTTTCCTAAAACTTGCATGACCTAACTTTTGATGCCAAATATCAAGGTCATTTATTTTGGAGCTAAGGCAAGATAAGTTGTCACCAAATTTGTAACAATTATCTTGAGACCTTACTCCAGTGAACAAGCACGATTAGTGTCATCAAATACTTTGCATTCATGCTTATCAAACTTAACATGCAAATTGTCATCACATAGTTGGCTTATACTAATGAGATTAGCTTTTAAGCCTTCCACATGATAGACATTTTTCAATTTTGGCATATGATCAACACACAAAGTACCTTTACCAATGATCTTACCTTGGGCTCCTCCTCCATAGTTCACATTTCCACCTTTAACTTCGATGTAATCAGTGAGAAATTCGATGTTACCTGTCATGTGCCTTGAGCACCCGCTATCGAAGTACCATGAGCCAGCTACACTGCTTTTGAGTGAGGTGAATATCACCTTACATTCCTCACTCTTCTTTTCCATCCACACAAACTTCCCAGTTTTCTGCTGATGTGAGTGGTGATGTGAGTACATCCGGGGCTCATCGAGGAGCGGCTCTTCCAAGATCATGAATCCTTTTGTAGCGAAGGGTCGATGTGACTGGAGCAAAACAAGTAGTGGCATACAAATCTCTTTTTCTTAGGATTAGCTTTCTGTTGTTTAGAGACTTTGTCAGAGGAACTCTCTCCTTCTTTCACAAAAGTGGATTCATAGCCAAGACCAGTTTTTAAATTGTTCCCTAAATTCAGAACTTCATCAAGTTTGGCCTTTCCAGTATTTAATTTTGTAAAAGTTCCATTGGCCTTTTCAAGTTCTGTCTTGGTCTTCTCGAGTTCAATATCACGTTTAGTGAGCATGACCTCGAGTTTGGCTATGGCATCCTTTTGATTACTATTTTCAGTGGTGACTTTTTCAAGATCACCTTTCAAAGTAACAATTTCGAAGAGAGTTTCTCATTTACCTTTTCAAAAACAACTATTTTTTCTACACGTTTTTCCCAATCAGCAAATAAATCAGTATAAGCATCAAGAAGTTCTTGGTAACTAGCATCACCATCTTCTTCATTCTCTGTTTTCTCAGACAGGGGAGAAATAAGACAGTAAACCTCAGAGTCAGAAGATGTGATGATTGGTGTGACCGCATCTGAAGCTACATCAGGCTGATGTTTGTGACTAGTGGGTGATTTTTCCATGATTGCTAAGTTTAGCATCTCATCTTCCTCCTCACTATCACTAAGGGTCGCACACAAGCTCATTCCCTTTTTCTTGAGTATTGGCACACTCATTGGCATAGTGTCCAAAACCTTTGCAAGCTCTACATTGAACAGGTTTGATTTTTCTTAGTAAAACTAGTAGGTTTCTTGAAACTACTCTCAGTATCCTCTTTTGTTTTTTCAAACGAGTTTTGAAATTTAGAAGGAAACTTGTTGGCCCGTTTATTTTTAAGAAAGATGTAAACTTTTTGGTCAAAGGGCAACATCTTCGGTTTCCAAATTTGAAGTGTCAATTTCTTTAGAGATTTCTTCAATCTCTTTTGGCACTTTGGATACATTAGAGAGAGTTGCAAGAGCAATATTATCAGCTTTATGTTGTTGTTGAATTGACAAGTTCATCTCAAACATAGTTAGAATACCCACAAGAGTATCTAAACCCATGGTTGTAGTGTCATGTGCCTCTTCAACAGCAGCAATTTTGATATTAAACATCTCAGTAACAGTCCTTAACATCTTACTAACCATTCTAGCATTTGATATAGGCTCACCTAGGGAAAGACATTCATTTGAGATTTCTCTCAATTTGGCAGAATAACTTTTTATATCCTCAGTCTCATTCATCCTCAAGTTCTCAAACTTGGTCATGAGAATTCTTAACCTAGTGGCTTTAACACTAGCATCACCTTCACAGTGGCTTTGCAGAATATCCCAGGCTGTTTTTGCTACGTTTTGATTAATAACAAGACGAAACATATGTTCATCCACATGACTAGATATAGCACCAAGAGCCTTGGAATTATAGTTAGCAAGAGTGACTTCAGCAGTAGTCCATTCTTCCTCGGGTTTGAGTTTGTAAATTTTTTCTGAGGATTCACCTTCAGGACTCTTACTTTCAACCTTAGGAGGAGACCATGGAACAATAATACTAAGCCACGCCCTTTCATCAATTGCTTTGATGAAAAGTCGCATCTTAGCTTTCCAAATAGCGTAATTAGTTCCATCCAAAACAGGGGGACGGTACTGATTCAAATTTCCTTCCATAATGACAGCTCTAACAAGGATCAACACTCAGTGTAATCGAGTGATTGTCTCTGATACCAATTGAAAGAAATTGAGCGGCTAGGAAGGACAAACAAGCCTGATGTGAGTCCTGGTGTGATAGCACCAGCACTAACACCAGTACACAAAGCAGCGGAATAAAGAAAACTTAAATCAGAGAACAACACAAATATAACACTTTATCTACAGCAACGTGCTGTAGACAATAAACCTTCTCTTATAAACTGGGTTATGAATCCAAGTACAAAACGATGTAAAGAGAAGAACAAAATAACCAAATATTCTCTCACAAAAACACTCTTGATCTTATGCTAAACTTGCTAGAAAACTAGAGCTGAAAAACGTTAAATTACAAAGACTATCTAGCTAGTATATATATGCAAAAAGTCCTCTTGAATTATGGAAGCCATCTTGCTTTAGGATTCCTCTTTTTAGATGGTCTTTGACTTTCCTTAAGCAATCCAAGGTAATCCTTCCTTGATTTGGAATCCTTTCCTTGACATGAAAGCTTTCCTTGATGTGGACTCTTTCCTTTTGTGAGAGACCTACAAAATTACCAAAAGTAATACTTAAACAAATCCAATATTGGTTAGGAGGTTAGTTAAATAAAATAACCTAATTACATAAAATACAATATTTACCAATTAACTAAAATAAGAAAATAAACTAATATATATGAAAGTGACAAATCTTAAACATGCACACTTTCACTTCGCTACCTAATGAAGGCTCGTTATTTAGTGTTTCAGATGTATCATCTTCATCATCATCATCATGATCAAGAATATTGTTCAATTCTTGTTCTTCCACGAGTGTGGAAGATAGAGCAGTGACCAGTGTCAAAAGAATCGAAAGTATGAGGAAAACATTTGTGCACTTCATATTGTGATGCTGTGAGAGAGAGAGAGAGAGAGAGAGAGAGAGAGTGAGAGAGAGAGAGATGAGAATAGGAAATATGAAACCGGTTGATGGAGAATTAAAGTTGATGACAAAGGTATATATAGGAAAGTGTGGGCATGGTGTTTATATTTGAAGCCTACTGCAAATGCATGAATTTAAGTGCAAGAAGTCAATCAGGATCCTAAAGCTGAAGTGTGTACTTCCATGTCGATATGGAAAATGTACGGTAAAATACGCACATAAGCAAGTGGATGAGTGGATAGGTCTAAGTTACGGCTACTCCGTCATTGTTTGTTCACCAGGACCACTACCAAAGCACACCAACTTCTTGGCCCGGGTGGGTGCTACACACGAACCCATTGCATGAAGCAGTGGCGGAGCCAGGATTTTCGGTTACCATGAGCCTATTAAAAATTATGGAAAAAATATCTACAGAAATATGACGATTTGAAGATAATACGTGAAAATAATAACTTTTTGCTTGAAGCAATGATTGTGAATATTTGATGATGCCATCAGTCATCGCATCATTATGTGGTTATTCGCTACGTCGCGGTCACAGTTGCCTGTCAAAACCTTCCATATTTTAACATAATCATCAACGGGCTTGAGCCGAGGCTGAGTGTCTCCCATCAGTTCTCATAATGCGTTGACTCTCTTTCTCTCTCTCTAAACATACCAAACAAAGAGGTATGAGCATTTCATTTCTTTTTACATTCGACCCTTCAAATTTTGTCATTCAATATTTAAAATCATTAATTGCGCTGTTTTGATAGATAGTTCAATCTTTGGTTCGTGATTTTTGTTTTGGTTTCATCACGATGGAATCAAAAACTCAAAGAGAGATAAAGAGAAAAATAATAGACCAATGATAGAAAAGTTGAGAACCATGAAAAAAGTTATGAATGTTTATGCAAACACAATCCATTTAGTTGGCACAAATCCCAGCATGAAACTAAACTCATACGTCAAATTTACATTTGATAAACATTCTATTTGACTAAAAAAAAGTTAAACCGGGTGATAATTTAAGAACAAAAAGAAAGAGTATTAATGAAAAATGTAGGTTTACACAAACAATATCCCTTTATGTTGTCTAACGTAGGTCAATGTTTTTAACATGTTGAGTCGCTTTCAAAAACTTTTCCAGTTCCTTTGATGCCACACATAGTGCAAATCCTATGAGAGTTTTCCTTAGTCTTCAAATCGTTTCCCCTGTAGGTATATATGAATCGCTTGAAGTTCATCTTCTTAAGCCCCAACTTGCAAGAGCGGAGTATCCGCGACATGAGCTAACTTAATTTGTCATGTAATAATTTTCGGGTATTGGTGATTCCGAGTTTTCAGTCTCACTAGAACACTCTATGATAATTTGATTATGCTTTGCTCGAATTGTAAAGGCTTGAAAAACACACTTTATTAATAATGAAAACAATAGAATATATACAGGAGGCGTTCTAGTTTAATTACACTAGTCTAACCGTGTATATGTGATGGAAAGTAATTACAATTTAAGAGAGAATTTACAGGAAGGATAATTACAAAGAATAACTAAGCAGTAGTAACCTTGTACAACAAGGTTAAGGCTTGAGGTTATCTTCAATATGCCCCCGCAAGCTAGACTGTCCGAGAGACTAGTCTTGGAAAGCAGTAGTTCAAGCCGATTCCGAGATAAAGGCTTTGTAAGAAAATCAGCAAGTTGATCACCAGTTGGAACGTGAGTAACTCGAAGAGAACCACTTTGAACTTGTTCCCGAATAAAGTGATAGGCAAGAGCTAGGTGCTTCATTCGTGAGTTAAAAACTGGGTTGGCACTAAGATGTGTAGCTCCCAGATTATCACAGTAAATGACCGGAGGACGAGTGAGCTGGACACCAAGTTCACTAAGAAGGTTTTGAACCCACATCAACTCGGCTGTGGTGGAGGCGACAGCCTTGTACTCCGCCTCGGTGGATGACCGTGCTAAGGTCTTTTGTTTCTTTGAACTCCAAGTAAGCGGAGTGCGACCGAGAAAGACTGTGTGACCCATTGTAGAGGTATAGTCATCCTTGTTGCCAGCCCAGTCGGCGTCGGAGAAGGCATGGAGAGGAAGAGGAGAATTGCGAAAGATGGTGAAGCCTTTGTCTAAAGTACCACCCAGGTAGCGAAGAAGCCTTTTTAGAGCATCCCAATGAGCTTGTCGTGGCATATGCATGAATTGAGAGAGTTTGTTGACAACAAAGACAACATCGGGTCGAGTGAGGGTGAGGTATTGAAGAATGCCAACTGCTGTCCGATAATCCGTAAGATTGTCAATGAGATCACCGGAAATGAGAGTTAAATTGGTGTTGACAATCATGGGAGTTGGGACTGAATTAGCAGTGAGCATATGCATGCGTTCAAGTAACTCAGTGATATATTTGCGTTGACTGAGGAAGAGACCTTGAGAGGTTGGCGTGACTTCAACCCCTAAGAAATAAGAAAGTGTGCCAAGGTCTTTCAAAGAGAATGTGTTAGCCAACTGTGTGATGAAAGTGTCAAGTATGTTGATATTCGGGCCAGTGACGATTATATCGTCCACATATACGATGAGATAAATCAGGGCAGTGGAATGATGCATAATAAACAAGGAGGCATCAACTACTAATCTTTTGAAACCTGAACCAAGAAAATAATTTGTGAGTTCCGAGTACCATGCCCGAGGTGCCTGTTTGAGACCATAAATTGCTTTGCGCAATTTGCAAACATGATTGGGAAATGTTGCATCTACGAAACCGGGAGGTTGCGACATATATACTTCCTCATGAAGAGTACCATGAAGGAAGGCATTGTTAATGTCAAGTTGGCGTAGATGCCAATTGTTGATAACTGCAAGGCTTAACAGAGTGCGGATGGTAACCGGTTTAACAACTGGACTGAAGGTTTTGGTATAATCAATACCGGGCCGTTGTTGGAATCCCTTTGCCACAAGGCGAGCACGATAACGGTCTATACTCCCATCAGATTTATACTTGATTCAAAACACCCATTTGCATTGAACAAGATTTTTATTATGGTTCGGAGATACTAAATCCCAAGTACCGAGCTTATGTAGTGCTGTAATTTCAGCGACCATAGCTTGTCGCCAAAAAGGGTCTTTGAGAGCTTGGTTGACCGTTGTTGGTTCGGTTGGGTGAGGAAGAGTGGTGGTATAGTTGATATACTTGGGGTTTGGTTTATGTATGTTGTGGTGAGAGCGGGTTATAATGCCGGAAGGGAGTGGCGGAGGGGTGGGAGTTGAGGTGGTAGCGGGTGAGGAGTGAACTGGAGGAAGTGGTTCTGTAGGAGGTGGAGATGGGCAAGGTTCAAGAGGGTGAGGAGCTGCATTAGAGGGCTGAGCAGCAACATTTGATGGCTGGGCAGAAGAGAGAGTGGATGTGTGCAAGGGGGTTTGAATAGTTGCAATGGTTTGGGAAGGAGGCTGAAGTATAGGCAGTGTTAAAGGGCACCAATGATCCAGATTTGGGACGGATGGAGTGTGAGGACGGAGACTGAGGCGAGCATAAGGAAACTCAGTTTCGATAAAGCGAACATGTCTAGAAGTGTAGATTTTGTTGGTTACAGGGTCTAGGCAATAATAAGCACTTTGAATTTTGGAATACCCAATAAATATACAAGGTAGAGATTTGGACTCCAATTTGTGGTTGGTGTAAGGACGTAGCCAAGGGTAACACAGACAACCAAAACTTCGTAACTTAAGATAATTAGGAGGAGTGCCAAAAAGACGAAAAAAAGGTGATGAGTTGGAGAGTGTGGGTGTGGGGAGCCTATTGATAAGATAGGCTGCAGTGGCAAAGGCGTGTGACCAAAACTCAAGAGGAAGGTGAGCATGAGTAAGGAGAGAAAGGCCCATTTCAACTATGTGGCGATGCCATCTTTCGGCATAGCCATTGTGTTCAGGGGTATGAGGTGGAGAGGTGAGATGAGAAACACCATCGATGTTTAGAAATGTGGTTAAGGCATGATATTCACCTCCATTGTCAGAGTATAAAACATTTATTTTTGTCTCAAAGTATTTTTCTACTAATGCTTTGAATCTAATGAATACGGCCTTTGTGTCAGATTTATGTTTTAGAGGGTAAAACCAAATATACTTTGTAAAATGGTCAACAAAGATAATGTAATATTTGAAACCATCAACAGAATATAATGGAGAGGTCCATAAATCAGTATAGATTATATCAAGAGGAGCATGGGAAATAAGAGTGGATTGACTAAATGGGAGCTTGTGACTTTTATTACATTGGCAAGAATTGCAATGGAAAGAAAAATCACCAGAGACATTTAGCATACAACTAAAGACTATGTTTTTAAAAATCGATATTGAGGGATGGCCAAGTCGATGGTGCCAATCAATAGCCGATGTTTTGACACTGGAAAGAGCGAAAATGGGTGCAGAAGATGGCCACTCATAAATGCCATGCCTAGATGGTCCTTGGAATAGGTGTGCCCCCGTGAGACGATCCTTCACAAGAAAAGAAGAAGACATGAATTCAAGGATAAGATTATTATCTGAACAAAGTTGTGAAACATAAACAATATTATGTGTCATAGTGGGGGTACACAATACTTTAGAAAAAATTAAAGTTTTTGAAGAAGAGATAGGGAACGAGAGGGAACCAATGTGAGTGATAGGAACACCCATGCCGTCGCCAATAACAATTTCTTCGGTGCCATCATAAGGGTGATGGAGAGAAAGATTTGCTAGATCATGAGTGACATGGTGAGAAGCACCGGTGTCGAAAAGCCAAAGGGAGGGTGGGGCCGGGTTAGAGGCTGTGGCAGTGGCGACATGAACCTTGGGTTGGGATGAATTATAAGCAGGACGCGGTGGTGGACGTATGGCAGGATATTTTTCCTGGAAGATAGGGCATAAATGAAGAGAGTGCCCAGTTGTGTGGCACCATTGACATTTGCCTTTGTAACCACGAGATCCAGTTTGGGTGGAAGTTTTGGAAGTGGAATGGGTGGCTTTATGGTTAGTGTTGGGGCTGAAGTTGGTGGGAGGAACAGAAGGTTAATTATTGTAGTTGGTGCGGGTGGTTGTGGTATGGGCGGAAGCAGGTAAGTTGAGTATTGAGGGTTGGGATTTGGCCAGAAGTTCACGGTTTAGAAGCTTTTCATGAAGTTCATCAAACGATATCGAGGTATCACGAGCATGAACAGCATCAACAGACCCCTTGAAAAGTGGAGTCAAGTGATGTGATTCCAAGATCGTGACAAAGCGGAACCATCCAAGAACGCGGATTAAAACAGAAAAACAACGAATTGAAGAAAAGATAGGGAGCTTCCCTTAACCCTAGGGCGGATTTAATCCCTAGAACCTTGGGGTGCAACCTTAACCCACTAATCGCAATTGATTAGGAACCAAGATCACGGAACGCCACAAGCCTGCAGCTCAACAAACTTGATAAGTTCAAGGGGTTGAGAACTCTAATCCAAGAAATCTCTCAAAAGCTCACAATATTGTGAAAACTCAATTCAATTTAATAATAATCAAAGATAATGTTTTACAATGAAAAAGAAGCCTTTATATAGGCCTAACAATCCAACTAAACCTAGGAAACGTTTATTAGGAAATAAAAATACATAAAATATCCTAAAGTTACCAAAACTCATGAAAAGACGTCAAATAAATGCGTTTCAGACAAACTGACTACAAGGCGATCGCCTTGTAGCGATCCAGGGCGATCGCCCTTCAAACAGTACACAAGGCGATCGCTTCCCCTTGAGACAGGGCGATCGCTTGGTAGGCAGAATCCAAGGCAATCGCTTTAGAAGATACAGAGCGATCGCTCTGTGGCCAGAATCTTCATTCTTCATACAAACGACCCTCCAACACACATACGATCCGTCCTTCACTGTTTTGAGTCGTGTTGGCCTTGATTGAGTGCACGAGCGTCATGAGAGCTTCCCGAACTTTCTTGATTCGCGCTCTTGTCATTGGGCCTCCGGTTATCATCATCGGATCTCTTTAAATGTTGGGTCTTGGTCCTTGATCTCCATCACTCCCTCCCTCCTCAAAAGGATTCGTCCTTGAATCATCACCTATATCAAAAGGAGAAAGATCAGTGACATTGAAAGTTGCATGGACACTATACTCACCTGGTTGGTCAAGCTTGTATGCGTTGTCATTGAGCCTTTCAAGAACTTGAAAAGGACCATCTCCCCTAGGATGCAATTTGGATCGACGCTTCATGGGAAACCGTTCCTTCCTCAAGTGAAGCCACACCCAATCACTGGGCTCAAAGACAACTTGTTTCCGTCCCTTGTTGGCTTGCTTCACATACTGAGCAGTACGTCTTTCAATATTCATCTTGACTTGCTCATGCAGTTTTTGAATCACCTCCGCTTTGTGCTTACCATCCATACTAGCACGTTCCTCAACTGGTATAGGAAGAAGATCAAGTGGACTTAAAGGATTGAGTCCATATACCACTTCAAAAGGAGAGTAGTTAGTAGCAGTATGCATAGAACGATTGTAAGCAAATTCAACAAAGGGCAAACTTTCTTCCCAAGATTTAAGATTTTTATGCAACACAGCCCTCAACAATTGAGACAAAACTCGATTGACCACCTCAGTTTGACCATCGGTCTGTGGATGATAAGAAGTTGAAAACAAGAGTTTTGTACCCAATTTATTCCATAACACACGCCAAAAATGACTCACAAACTTGGCATCTCTATCACTAACAATGGTTCGTGGCATACCATGTAGACGCACAATTTCCTTGAAAAACAAATCTGCTATGTAACTAGCATCATCAGTTTTATGACATGCAATAAAATGTGCCATCTTTGAAAACCTATCAACTACCACAAACACAGAATCATGCCCATGTTTAGATCTAGGCAATCCAAGAACGAAGTCCATAGAGATATCGGTCCAAGGAGAATCAGGAATAGGCAAAGGAGTGTACAACCCATGAGGTTCCACACGAGATTTAGCATGATTACAAGTTATGCATTTGGCACAAATAGAAATAACATCAGATTTCATTTTAAGCCAAAAGAAGTGTTCCTTTAAAGTTTCCAAGGTTTTAAGCACACCAAAATGCCCCATGAGACCTCCACCATGAGCCTCACGAACAAGTAATTCACGTATAGAACATCTAGGGATACACAGCTTGTTTTCTTTAAACAAATACCCTTCATGTCTATAAAACTTACCATAAACACTTGTCTCACAATCTCTGAAGATAGAGACAAAATCGGGATCATTAGCATACAATTCCTTGATGATAGCAAAACCAAGTAATCGAGAGTGCAAGGTAGTGATTAAAGAATGTCTACAAGACAATACATCAGCCACTATGTTATCCTTACCCTTCTTATACTTAATCACATAAGGAAAAGACTCAATGAATTCTACCCATCTAACATGCCTTTTATTCAATTTACCTTGGCCTTTCAAATACTTAATGGATTCATGATCCGTATGTATCACAAACTCTCGAGACCTAAGATAATGTTCCCAAGTCCGTAGGGACCTCACCAATGCATATAACTCCTTATCATAGGTAGAATAGTTCAATGATGCACCATTTAATTTTTCACTAAAGTATGCAATTGGTCTACCCTCTTGGTTCAACACACCACCAATTCCCACCCCTAAGGCATCATATTCTAACTCAAAAGTTTTATCAAAGTTTGGTAGAGCAAGAATAGGAACAGAAATTAATTTTTCCTTTAATAGATCAAAGGCGGCTTGTTGTTGTACGCCCCAATGAAACCTTACCTCCTTTTTCACTAACTCATTCAAAGGTGCGGCTATAGTGCTAAAATCCTTGACGAACCTTCGATAAAAACTGGCCAACCCATGAAAACTCCGCACTTCACTAGCATTGGTAGGATTCGGCCAATCCTTGATTGCCTTGACTTTTTCTTCATCAACTTCAACAGCTGCAGCACTTACCACAAAACCAAGGAAAACAACTCTATCCAAGAAAAAGTTACACTTTTTGAGATTAGCATATAATGAGTGCTCACGCAAAGTATCTAATACAGCACGTAGATACACTAAATGTTCTTCCATGTTCCTACTATAAATTAAGATGTTATCAAAGTAGACAACAACAAACTTTTCAATGAATTCCCTAAGAACATGATTCATCAATCTCATAAATGTGCTAGGTGCATTGGTTAAACCAAATGGCATCACCAACCACTCATACAATCCAAACTTGGTTTTGAAAGCAGTTTTCCACTCATCTCCTTCTCTAATCCTAATTTGGTGATACCTACTTTTGAGGTCAATTTTTGTAAAAATTATAGCACCATGTAATTCATCAAGCATGTCATCTAATCTAGGGATAGGATAACGATACTTGATTGTAATTTGATTAATGGCCCTACAATCCGTACACATCCTCCACTCTCCATTTTTCTTAGGTACCATAATTACAGGAACTGCACAAGGACTTAGAGATTCTCTTACCTTACCATTCTTGAGGAGTTCTTCCACTTGCCTTTGGATTTCCTTTGTTTCCTCCGGATTAGCCCTATAGGCTGGCCTATTTGGCAAAGTGGCATCGGGCATGAAATCAATTTGATGTTCGATCCCTCGGAAAGGTGGCAAGCCACTTGGTTCGTCGTTGGGAAAGACATCTTCATATTCCTGTAGAATAGACAAAACAGAAGGAGATACCGTTTTGGATAATTCGTTAGTAGTAAGGTAACTCTCCTTTTACACAAGAACTATCACACTTTGTTTATTCTCTCACTCCCTCACAATCTCACTAGGTTTGGCATAAAAATTTTGTCTCACCCTATCTTTGCCCCTCTGCTTTTCGACTATTTCTTTTTCTTCCTCAAACACTCGTGTTTCCACCCTCGTGCTTTTACCACTCTCAATTTTTTTCTCTACACTCGGGTTTTCTCTCACTTCCTTTCCACCACTCTCTTTGTTTTTCCTCTCAACCTCACTTTCCTCACGCTTCTTGGCTTGTTGTATCTTAAACTCATATACTTGTTGAGGAGTCAACGAAACAAGTATAGTCGTCTTGCCATTATGCTTCACAGTGTATTGGTTAAGGAAACCATCATGCATCACATGTCTATCAAACTGCCACGGCCTTCCCAAAAGGACATATCCCACTTGCATAGGGACTACATCACACATCACTTCATCCTTATATCTCCCTATAGAGAAAGTGATCAAGGCTTGTTTTGTTACTTTAAGTTCCCCACAGTCATTAAGCCATTGTAGTTTATAAGGTTGAGGATGTCTTATAACAGGAATTTTCAATTTTTCAATTACCTCAGTGCTAACAACATTGGTGCAACTACCACTGTCAATAATAAGATCACATACCTTCCCTTGGATGAAACAACGAGAATGAAAGATATGTTCTCTCTGTTGGTCACACTCTTCCTTCACTTGCATGTTAAGCACCTTTTTAATCACAAGGGCCTCTCCCAATGCAGCTTCGGCCACCTCATCATCCTCACCATCTTCTTTCTCTTCCTCTTCTTCTTTGTCATCCTCGGAATAATACTCCCCATTGTGAATGTAGACCACTCGTTTGTTGGGACATTGAGATGCTATGTGACCCCTCACATTGCATCTAAAACAGACAATCTCCCTTGACTTGGGGGTACTAGTTTCTACTCCCTTTCCCTTGTCGACCTCCTTACCCCTTGAAATCTCCCCATAAGCTTTGGCCGGTGTAACACTTCGGTTCTTGTTGCCTTCAACTTTGGGTTTATTAGGGGCTTGAAACGTTGAAGAAGAATTATAACCTCGAGTAAAGGTACCCCTCCTCTTAAGTTGTCGTTCTACCTTGACAGCGGCATGGACAACTTCCTCCATCTCTTTATACTCCCTCAACTCGACTACATTCGCAATTTCTCTATTTAGGCCATTGATGAACCTAGAGATCATTGCTTCACCATCCTCAACAATGTTGGCTTGAGTGAGAGCCATCTCCATCTCCCTATGATATTCTTCCACCGATTTGCTCCCTTGGGTCAAGTTTTGAACTTTCCTCAACAAATCTCGATGGTAGTAGCTTGGAACAAACCTTTTATGCATAACACGTTTCATTTCTTCCCACGTGTTAATGCGGTCCTCACCAATCCTCCTACGGTTGAGTACTAGCTGTTCCCACCACACACTAGCATATTCGGTAAACTCCAAAGAAGCAAGTTTGACTTTTTGAGCTTCCGTATAATTGTTACAACCGAATAACACCTCAACCTTCCTAACCCACTCCAAATACTCCTCCGGATCAGCTTTACCCTTGAAAGGAGGAACTTTCATTTTTATGTTGGAGATTCCTCTTTCTTGACGTGGGTTATTCATCCTTTCTCCTCCCATCCTGTCTCGCCTCCTATCATCCTCATACTCTCTCTTTACCCATTCATCCTCTTCCTCCACATACCGCCCTTGCCTCGGTTGAAATCGAGGTAGATTCCCTTGAGGTTGTGCTTCCCCTCTTTCTTCCAATCTAGCCAGCCGCTGAGTAATATCTGCCATCAATTGACGGGATTCCAATTGTTGAGTTTCCATTAATCGGACAAGTCGATCAATTGGGTTTTCCTGTCCTTCCCTAGCTGCTTCACTACCTTCTTGAGACATGTTTGAAACAGCACACAACTCACAATTCGCTCGTGTATCACTCTTGACTCACTCACACGCTCTAATTTCTTGGATAAATTCTTTTACCCACGAAGTTATCAATATGGAGTGCAAGTTTTGAAAACGCTACGAGTTGGAACGAAAACAAAGCAATCTAGGGTTTTGATTCTTTTGGCAAAAATTTCAAAGTGAGAAGCGATTTCACAATGAAAGCAGGAAAAGAATGAGATTTAATGGATATTGGAAAGATTTGATGGTCAAGTATCTCTAGCACTACCACTTTAGTGCAAGTGATAATTTTGAAGCAATTTTCCAAAACCCTAAATTTTTTTTTTTTGGCCACAATTTCGGCTCCTTCAAATTTTTTTTTTTGACTTTTGTAACTTCTTGATCAAGTTTTAATTTTCTTGATTCAAGGAATTTTCTTTGGAGCAATAATAATATATATATATATATATATATTTTGTAACTAGGGTTTGGAAAGAAATAAAAAAAAATAAGATTTCCGAAAAATTCTGAAGGAAAGAAGAAAAACTATGAATCCAACGAAATATAGGAAAAGATGAAAAACAAAAAGTTATGAAGAACGCTAGAACGAAAAACGTTGGTTACCTCTTTGTTGCTCTGATACCAATTGATGTGATTCCAAGATCGTGACAAAGCGGAACCAACCAAGAACGCGGATTAAAACAGAAAAACAACGAATTGAAGAAAAGATAGGGAGCTTCCCTTAACCCTAGGGCGGATTTAATCCCTAGAACCTTGGGGTGCAACCTTAACCCACTAATCGCAATTTATTAGGAACCAAGATCACGGAACGCCACAAGCCTGCAGCTCAACAAACTTGATAAGTTCAAGGGGTTGAGAATTCTAATCCAAGAAATCTCTCAAAAGCTCACAATATTGTGAAAACTCAATTCAATTTAATAATAATCAAAGATAATGTTTTACAATGAAAAAGAAGCCTTTATATAGGCCTAACAATCCAACTAAACCTAGGAAACGTTTATTAGGAAATAAAAATACCTAAAATATCCTAAAGTTACCAAAACTCATGAAAAGACGTCAAATAAACGCGTTTCAGACAAACTGACTACAAGGCGATCGCTTTGTAGCGATCCAGGGCGATTGCCCTTCAAACAGTA
This sequence comes from Platycodon grandiflorus, assembly GCA_016624345.1. Lineage (NCBI taxonomy): Eukaryota > Viridiplantae > Streptophyta > Magnoliopsida > Asterales > Campanulaceae > Platycodon > Platycodon grandiflorus. The sequence continues at coordinate 47,725,114 of CM028361.1, read as the reverse complement.
CACAAGGCGATCGCTTCCCCTTGAGACAGGGCGATCGCTTGGTAGGCAGAATCCAAGGCGATCGCTTTAGAAGATACAGAGCGATCGCTCTGTGGCCAGAATCTTCATTCTTCATACAAACGACCCTCCAACACACATACGATCCGTCCTTCACTGTTTTGAGTCGTGTTGGCCTTGATTGGGTGCACGAGTGTCATGAGAGCTTCACGAACTTTCTTGATTCGCGCTCTTGTCATTGGGCCTCCGGTTATCGTCATCGAATCTCTTTGAATGTTGGGTCTTGGTCCTTGATCTCCATCATCAAGGGAATCGAGAATTTTGTCAGTGATATCCTCGAGATCAATGGGGTTATCAAGAAGAGCCAACTAGTCGGTGTAGATTTTCACGGAGTTCATGTGTTCGGTAATGGACTGAGAGCCTTTGGTTAGAGCCTTGAAAGGAGCTTTCAATTGTTTTATGTGGCCACGAGTGGGGCAGGCAAACGTGTGAGCAAGGGTATCCCAGACCTTTTGAGAGGTTTGAGATCGAGATATGAGCGGAACAATGGTGGGTTCCAAGGTTCCAATGAGAGCACTGAACAGGAGTTTATCCTGACGTACCCATGTGGTGAAGGCAGGATTGGTTTCAGAGGTGGAATCCTTGGTAATGGTAGAAGAAGGGGCTGGATGGGAGCCATCCAAGAATTTGAAGAGACCATATATACCCTACAAGAGTGGCCTCTATTTGCAGTTTCCAAGAGAGATATGTGGTAGAAGTGAGCTTCAAAATATTTGAGAGTGTCACCACAGTAAGTGGATACTTACGATCAGTTTCGTTGGGAATGGTGTGAGGTGAAGACATGGTGATTTTGGGAAGAGGACCACTACTGCTCTCATACCATGTAAAGGCTTGAAAAACACACTTTGTTAATAATGAAAACAATAGAATATATACAGGAGGAGTTCTAGTTTAATTACACTAGTCTAACCGTGTATATGTGATGGAAAGTAATTACAATTTAAGAGAGAATTTACAGGAAGGATAATTACAAAGAATAACTAAGCAGTAGTAACCTTGTACAACAAGGTTAAGGCTTGATGTTATCTTCAACACGAATTTCTTAAAATATCTTTCATAATCGCCAAATTGTTCTATTTATAATAGATTAGTGATCCTTCTTTGAAAGGGTCATCAGCAATTTCGAAAAGACATAATTCTTCCGATGAGATTCATCTTTTCTGGAAGAATACACCACTTCCGAACAAATAGTTCGCAAAAGGTGATCAGTTTCTTTTTAATTTCTACATCGGGATGGGGATGAAATTTGTTTCCCTTCCCCGTTTTGTTATTGATACAGTAATAACCCAAAGAATTAAAATAATTTTAAAAATTATAGTAACAGTTTATCCTCTATTGTAATTAGGATTTGCTTACTACTCCCGCGGCCTCCACCCCCCCAAAAAAAAAAAACAAACGAACAAACAAAAATCACATTTAGTGTTTCAAAGTGAACCTAACATTTTTTTCAAATTTTTTTTAAATAATGTTAGGGACACAAATATGTCATAATTTTTTATCACAAAATCACTTTTGATAATTATTAGAGAGTTGTTATTTACACCCTCAAATTTACTTAGTACACCCATTTACTAAGTGCACCCCCCTCCCATTATTTTCAACCTCTCAAAATGCTAAGTAAACCCTCCTAATTTACTATTTTACCCTTACTAATATTTTCTCCAAAATTAACTAAACCTATTAAGTATACCCCCACCCCAAACAAAACCCACCCCCAACCACCTCATTCCCCGCCTTCCCCTACCTAGTCAAGCCTGCCATTGAGAAAGGAGCGAGGGCACATCACCCTAAGGAGACCCTTGCCATCCTTGGCACATCCTACCAGAAAAAGAGAGGCTGACGATCACCTCCGTCGTTGGGGAGCCATGCTTTGTGTGTCTGTGTTGAGGTAGAATTAATAGCGTGGATGTATTACTTGGCAGTAGGCTAAGACACCATTATTATCCTGGACCACTATAGCTGAGGCTATTGTTTGAATTATATGACCCTCCCTCCTATGAGTTTTTTTTTTTTTTTAACTGTTCGTTCGGTACTATGTGATCAAACACTCATAGTGATGTTCGGCACCCTTTACGGAATAGCTTTAACTGTGTTCGGTAAGGGGCTACCGAACAGTAATTAAAAAAAATTAACCTAAAAAAATAATAAATAAATAAAGACATTTAAGTCTAAATTTATAATAATATCTTGTAATATATAAGGGGATGTTAGGTGTACTTAGTAAATGTAAGAGTATAAATAGCAACTTTCTAATTATTAATTGGTTATCTTATTATTTAGTAGTCAAACCTGCATACTATATATACCTAATTAACAATTACCAACTAATTTCGTGACAAAGAATTTGGGACTTGTTTTTAATGACCCAAGCTTTAACCGCTTTTGTACGCACTTTTATGAGAATATGGAGCTCTTACAGTGATGTATAGAAAAGTTCCGTTAACCAAATATTCCTTAATTATTATTAGACTTTTCAAACATATACTCTTTGAGTGGAACGGAAGTAGTATATAGTTATATACCTACTATAATTGGATCTAGAATTTTGATCGAGTCTATACAAAAATATTATTTTATTTGTTCTAAAAAATGAGTATTTATTTTTAATTTTTGTTGTTTTAAAGTTTTTGTTTGTTTTTATACTATAATTTTATTGGTAATTTCACAATTGAACTCTATTCAGCTATCGTGGATTTGCAAAGTTATATGTGGATATCAAAGATATTAGTAATGTATATGTCTTATTAATATGATCCAAAAATTATCTTCCTTTTTTTTTTTTTGAAAAATTAAAATTAAATGGTCCCTCGTTTAAAGATGAAGGAAATTATAAGAAAAAGGCCAAAATATATTTTTTTTAAAAAAACTCCCCAAAGTATCTACCAAATCCTACTTTGTACCCTAATTTAAAATTTGTGCGTAAAAGCAATCCACGTTCCAATTTGTCCCACATAAACTCCAGTTGTAACCGACGATAAAAATATTAACTGTCATCATGTGTCTTGCACGAGGGGGGCAATTGGGTCTTTTTCTCATTGTCTTCTTCCCTAGAAGTCCATGACCACCGGTGCACTGCCGCTTCCCCACTACCTCTCTCCATCGCATTTATTAAATGAATCATCCCAATCCAAATCCCAACTTTCATATAACATCCAAAATCACAATTAACCATATCAATTTGACAAGAAAATTTTAATCAAACTTGCACACACACAAAAAAAACTCAACCCCAGATTGAACAACAAAAACTCAAATGTTCATCTAGACCACCGTTTCTACATTCTCCAAAGAATATCAACACTTAAATTTTGCTTCACCGGAGCCACCTCCACCGCATCATTCCCCAAATCCACACCAGACTCTAACTCACTCCCACAACCACAGTCACTAGAATCACTTACAACAATCACCTCATATATTATCCGAATCTCTGCCTTTACCGTACCGCCTAGCGTTTTGCCTCAACCGACGACTCGCTTCCCCCATTTCAATCTTAACCAAAATCGAAGTATACTCTCCAATCTTGATGGTGTCTTCGTCATTAATAACCGCAGGTTGCGAAGGAATGAGCTTGACGGTTCAGCAAAATCGAAGTATACTCTAACCCTAACTCACTCCCAACTAACGGTGTGGTAATCGAATTGGATGGAGAGGTGCAATTGGTGGAGATACCGCTGTCTTTGACGGAGATTGTGTTGCCAGGAACGACAGGGCCGATTCGGATGACGGATCCGGATCTGAACTCTAGGGTTTCTCCCTGTCTCGGACCTTTGTCCATAATTAGCTTCAAGGTTGAGCCTTCATCCATGTCTAAAATTTTGGGTGTGAAGAGAGAGAATTGCTGGGTTGAGGGTTTTTCGAAGGAGATAGGCTGGAAATGACCAAATTACCCCCAAATGTGACCTACATTAACCATTTAATGCTGGAAATGACTAAAATAATCCTCGCGTGTCTCTTACGTGGTTACTTAACTAACATTAACATTGTAACGACCGTTGGGATTAGGGGACAAAGTATATTTTTTAAAAAACTCCCCAAAGTATCTACAAAATCCTACTTTGTACCCTAATTTAAAATTTGTGCGTAAAAACAATCCACGTTCCAATTTGTCCCACATAAACTCCAGTTGTAACCGACGATAAAAATATTAATTGTCATCATGTGTCTTGCACGAGGGGGGCAATTGGGTCTTTTTCTCATTGTCTTCTTCCCTAGAAGTCCATGACCACCGGTGCACTGCCGCTTCCCCACTACCTCTCTCCATCGCATTTATTAAATGAATCATCCCAATCCAAATCCCAACTTTCATATAACATCCAAAATCACAATTAACCATATCAATTTGACAAGAAAATTTTAATCAAACTTGCACACACACAAAAAAAACTCAACCCCAGATTGAACAACAAAAACTCAAATGTTCATCTAGACCACCGTTTCTACATTCTCCAAAGAATATCAACACTTAAATTTTGCTTCACCGGAGCCACCTCCACCGCATCATTCCCCAAATCCACACCAGACTCTAACTCACTCCCACCACCACAGTCACTAGAATCACTTACAACAATCACCTCATATATTATCCGAATCTCTGCCTTTACCGCACCGCCTAGCGTTTTGCCTCAACCGACGACTCGCTTCCCCCATTTCAATCTTGACCAAAATCGAAGTATACTCTCCAATCTTGATGGTGTCTTCGTCATTAATAACCGCAGGTTGCGAAGGAATGAGCTTGACGGTTCAGCAAAATCGAAGTATACTCTAACCCTAACTCACTCCCAACTAACGGTGTGGTAATCGAATTGGATGGAGAGGTACAATTGGTGGAGATACCGCTGTCTTTGATAGAGATTGTGTTGCCAGGAACGACACGGCCGATTCGGATGACGGATCCGGATCTGAACTCTAGGGTTTCTCCCTGTCTCGGACCTTTGTCCATAATTAGCTTCAAGGTTGAGCCTTCATCCATGTCTAAAATTTTGGGTGTGAAGAGAGAGAATTGCTGGGTTGAGGGTTTTTCGAAGGAGATAGGCTGGAAATGACCAAATTACCCCCAAATGTGACCTACATTAACCATTTAATGCTGGAAATGACTAAAATAATCCTCGCGTGTCTCTTACGTGGCTACTTAACTAACATTAACATTGTAACGACCGTTGGGATTAGGGGACAAAGTATATATTTTTTTTTAAAAACTCCCCAAAGTATCTACAAAATCATACTTTGTACCCTAATTTAAAATTTGTGCGTAAAAACAATCCACGTTCCAATTTGTCCCACATAAACTCCAGTTGTAACCGACGATAAAAATATTAATTGTCATCATGTGTCTTGCACGAGGGGGGCAATTGGGTCTTTTTCTCATTGTCTTCTTCCCTAGAAGTCCATGACCACCGGTGCACTGCCGCTTCCCCACTACCTCTCTCCATCGCATTTATTAAATGAATCATCCCATCCCAAATCCCAACTTTCATATAACATCCAAAATCACATTTAACCATATCAATTTGACAAGAAAATTTTAATCAAACTTGCACACACACAAAAAAAACTCAACCCCAGATTGAACAACAAAAACTCAAATGTTCATCTAGACCACCGTTTCTACATTCTCCGAAGAATATCAACACTTAAATTTTGCTTCACCGGAGCCACCTCCACCGCATCATTCCCCAAATCCAAACCAGACTCTAACTCACTCCCACCACCACAGTCACTAGAATCACTTACAACAATCACCTCATATATTATCCGAATCTCTGCCTTTACCGCACCGCCTAGGGTTTTGCCTCAACCGACGACTCGCTTCCCCCATTTCAATCTTGACCAAAATCGAAGTATACTCTCCAATCTTGATGGTGTCTTCGTCATTAATAACCGCAGGTTGCGAAGGAATGAGCTTGACGGTTCAGCAAAATCGAAGTATACTCTAACCCTAACTCACTCCCAACTAACGGTGTGGTAATCGAATTGGATGGAGAGGTGCAATTGGTGGAGATACCGCTGTCTTTGATGGAGATTGTGTTGCCAGGAACGACACGGCCGATTCGGATGACGGATCCGGATCTGAACTCTAGGGTTTCTCCCTGTCTCGGACCTTTGTCCATAATTAGCTTCAAGGTTGAGCCTTCATCCATGTCTAAAATTTTGGGTGTGAAGAGAGAGAATTGCTGGGTTGAGGGTTTTTCGAAGGAGATAGGCTGGAAATGACCAAATTAGCCCCAAATGTGACCTACATTAACCATTTAATGCTGGAAATGACTAAAATAATCCTCGCGTATCTCTTACGTGGCTACTTAACTAACATTAACATTGTAACGACCGTTGGGATTAGGGGACAAAGTATATTTTTTTTTTTTAAAAACTCCCCAAAGTATCTACAAAATCATACTTTGTACCCTAATTTAAAATTTGTGCGTAAAAACAATCCACGTTCCAATTTGTCCCACATAAACTCCAGTTGTAACCGACGATAAAAATATTAACTGTCATCATGTGTCTTGCACGAGGGGGGCAATTGGGTCTTTTTCTCATTGTCTTCTTCCCTAGAAGTCCATGACCACCGGTGCACTGCCGCTTCCCCACTACCTCTCTCCATTGCATTTATTAAATGAATCATCCCATCCCAAATCCCAACTTTCATATAACATCCAAAATCACATTTAACCATATCAATTTGACAAGAAAATTTTAATCAAACTTGCACACACACAAAAAAAACTCAACCCCAGATTGAACAACAAAAACTCAAATGTTCATCTAGACCACCGTTTCTACATTCTCCGAAGAATATCAACACTTAAATTTTGCTTCACCGGAGCCACCTCCACCGCATCATTCCCCAAATCCAAACCAGACTCTAACTCACTCCCACCACCACAGTCACTAGAATCACTTACAACAATCACCTCATATATTATCCGAATCTCTGCCTTTACCGCACCGCCTAGGGTTTTGCCTCAACCGACGACTCGCTTCCCCCATTTCAATCTTGACCAAAATCGAAGTATACTCTCCAATCTTGATGGTGTCTTCGTCATTAATAACCGCAGGTTGCGAAGGAATGAGCTTGACGGTTCAGCAAAATCGAAGTATACTCTAACCCTAACTCACTCCCAACTAACGGTGTGGTAATCGAATTGGATGGAGAGGTGCAATTGGTGGAGATACCGCTGTCTTTGATGGAGATTGTGTTGCCAGGAACGACACGGCCGATTCGGATGACGGATCCGAATCTGAACTCTAGGGTTTCTCCCTGTCTCGGACCTTTGTCCATAATTAGCTTCAAGGTTGAGCCTTCATCCATGTCTAAAATTTTGGGTGTGAAGAGAGAGAATTGCTGGGTTGAGGGTTTTTCGAAGGAGATAGGCTGGAAATGACCAAATTACCCCCAAATGTGACCAACATTAACCATTTAATGCTGGAAATGACTAAAATAATCCTCGCGTGTCTCTTACGTGGCTACTTAACTAACATTAACATTGTAACGACCGTTGGGATTAGGGGACAAAGTGGGACAAATTAGGATGTGAAGTGTTTTTACGCACAAATTTTAAATTAAGGTACAAATTAAGATTTGGTGGATACTTTGGAGTTTTTTTATAATTTGGCCTAAGAAAAAAAAGAGATCGAAAAGAACAAACCAACAGAAGGGCGCCGGCTTCAATGGAGATCGGAGATGGAGAGACGGAGACCAATTGAAGTGGTGCCCTCGAGTTGCGGCGCTACTGTCACTGTAGTAGTCGGTAGAGAGTTGAAATAATTTAGGAATGGACAGAGTAGTATTTAACATTGATTAGTACTTCTGATTGTCTTTTCAGTTTAAGGTGAGCAGCTCAACAACTTATTGTCCAAGTTAAACTGTTCTATGAGCACTTCAGTCTTTTCCTTTTTCTGGTCTTACTAGCTAGTCTATGCTTTGACTCTTATATATCAATAGTTGTAATTGACCTCGTTGAGTTTTGCCCTTTGGGTTTCGATTCTGCCGTCAAAGAAAATGCTGCGAACAAGGAACCTTTACCCAAACATCTCAATTTGGAACTTGAAAAGTAAATACTCCGTATAATGGTACCAATCCATTTGGGATATAGAGTAAAATGTGTCCATCATTTTTTTTTTTTAACCAGGTTTAAATCCTGGGGTAGTAGCTCCGGTCCCTCATTGCTACTACCAGAAAAATCGCGGGATGTGCCCGAATAATACAGGATTTGAGAACATGTCAACTAATATCACATACAAAGTCCAACCTCAGAAGAAAGCAAATTGCTTCCACCAAGAATCGAACCCACGCTGCATGCCTCCAGAATCTTTTGTCCCCCTCCTTTTACCACTCGGCTATGCCCCGGGGGACAAAAAATGTGTCCATCATGATATGCTGGATACACGTTACTAACATAGATAATACTCCTTCATCTATAAATTATTGTCTTTTTTTATCTGGTACATGAATTAAAAAATAATAATTAATTTAATTATTAATATTAATATAATGTATAGTTTCTTTAATGCCTATGTATATATGGCTTATAATTAAAGTAGTAATAAAAAGTAAGAGTATAATAATAAAACTGATGTCCTAATAATGAGAGTTTTCAAACAAGATAATTATTTAGGAACGGATAAAAATAGAAAGTAAGACAATAATTTAAGGAAAGAGGGAGTAGATGAAGTCAATAACAAATACTTCCTTCACTCCTATTATTCTATTTTAAAATATTTTATTTAAATAATTTTTAAAAAAATATTTTCACAATTTTCATAACTTTTTAACTCAAGGTCGTCCCAATACTTATGAAGGTCTAACTCTATAGTGAGGCATTTAAAGTAAATAATTATTTTTTTTTTACTTAAAGTTTATCTTTTATGCTTTTTAGGATGCAAAATCATTTATTAAATTATTTTAATCACTTTCATATAATAATTCTTTTTAATCTCTAATAAAGCTAGTCTAATTAATCTTTGTTGAGATATTGTCGATCTTAGATAAGATTTTATTAATTTTTTGTTTTAAAAAACTTATTTTTGCCGAATCAACAGTTACGAAAATCGTTAACATTATTGTTAATTCTTCCCATGATTTAATTAAAATTATTCTATCTTTGGAATCATTCAGCCAAGTTTATATTTAATGTTGGCTGACCAAGTGACCAATCATCCTTCTAACCGAAGATGACTGATCAAATGACCGGTCATTCTTATTTATCAAAGATGATTGATCACATAACCATCCATTCCGTGTTGGCGAATCGACTGATGAACTCTCTTGTATGTCAGTCAAGTGTATCAGTCAATGTATAGTGACTAATAAATACTTAAATATTTTCGAAGTCGGTCACTGATAAAATGACACAAGGACAATGGGCTGATATGTGTCCTTTTCTTATCTCTTTAAAGTCAACTAATCCTTAAACGGAAGCTTTCTTGATAAGTTTCCGTAGTTATTTTGAATTTGTGTCAGAACTTAGCATGTCTTATTTTCAAACATGCTTTTTGTTTTTCATTAAATGAGTATCCTGATACACTTTCTATTATTATGTCGTCCTTCTTACAATGATCGCGCAATACGTTTTTTTCCAGGATGTTCTCTATTATGTACCAGAATTGTGTCTTTTTCAACACAGTTAGATGATCTTCCCTGAAAGTAATACTTCTTATTTGGTCAATTAGAGACTGCATACTTGACCTGTATATTGTTCTAGTCCTCTGATGACACCAAAAATATCTTGATGCCCGGATGCACCGGTCAGGACATATCCGGGCAGGGACTTTAGCCCAGAAGGCAGGCCAATAGCATATTACTGCGCGAGCACGCCCGAACATGCGAGCATGATCCACACGAGCAGACCACAACGCGAGCACGCCCAAACAGGCCAGTAACCGTCTCCAAGAATCACGGGCCACATCTACGCGTTCCCGAGATCACAGGCTACAAATCAGGAATTGCCTCCAATCATGCCCGGAAATTACTCTTCCTTAATTATAGGGATTGACATCCCTCAAAATCAGCCCACAAATCACTCCATTTTCATTATAAAAGCCAAGCCAGTACTTGGTCCAAGGTACGTTCACTATTCACAAGCTAAGACTCTGTCCAAATTAATAAGCAAGTTCTTATTCTCACGCCGGAGTGTCTTAGCAGGGCAAGCCCCTGCATTCACCCTAGCGTGTTTTCTATCCATTTCAGGTTCTTAGCTCAAGCCCAGATATCCACGTTTCACGAAGATTCCAGAGAGTTCCTGACCGTGCCATTTTGTGCATCATCATCCTCACACCTACATAACACGTATATTTGTGGTTACAGTCACACAACTAACAAATTACAATAAAGAAGTAAAACATGATGCACATGTTAGGGTTTCATTGTGATGCATCGATTGTTCGCTGAGCTGCACTACTTTTGTGCATCGCAATACACAATATGTGCATCGGGATGCACAATATTTTTCATCGTGACGCACAAATTTTGAATCCAAACAAAATGGTGTATTAACGGTTTCAGTCAACGTGATTCATCAAATAATGCATCCGATGCATCAAAAATTACAAAAAGTTTGCCATACGATGAATAAAATTTGAAACCCTACAAACGATATTTAGGACATTTATGCTATGTTTTTGAAACCATAAAATGTATTCATTGATACTAACATGATACTTCGTTTTTGTTGTTTCTGGTGGTTGTTGCATTCTTCCCGATGCTCTTTTGTAGTTGAGAAGACATGTTTTGCTTAGTTTGATAGTAACTCACGATAATATTTTTAAAAGTTTTTGCAAAATTTTCAAAGGCTTTTAGATTTTTCGCTCTATTTCAAGTGAAGAGGGTTTTTTTTGCTGTGCGTTTTGAAGTGAAGAAGGTTAGTTTATTTTTGTAGTCTGAAAGCCGATGCAATGCGTATGTGTTAGAAGAAAAGGCATAGACGACATATCGTAAGTGAAAAGGTAATTTGTGCATCACGATGCACAAAAACAATACGTTGTAATTTATTTTTTGTGCATCGCGATGCACAACTTTTTTGTGCATCACAAGTGAAAAATGTAATTTTTGCATCGTGTTATGTTGCGATGCACAGCGTGTAGTTCTGAGTTTTTATGTGCATCATGTTATTTTGTGATGCATCGTTTTTTATTTTTACGATACTTAGCGTGTCGTTACGTGTTTTTAAAGGGCATATATGTGATTTCGCAACAAAAATGTCCTTTTTCGGTTAAAAACAATTATAGTGGACTTAAGCGATTGAAAATTGTTTAAAGGAGACCGGCCCGAATTTTGGCCAAGTTTATTTTTATTGGAAAAGGCTTAAAGACGAACGACAAAACATTGTGTTCTTTGTTTTGTATGTGGTGTGCGTATTTGGCTAGATTTTTTGTGATTTCTCAACTAGGTGTTCGATCCTAACAAGTGGTATACGATGGGGGTTAGGAGGGGAGAAATTGCATCAACAAAGGAGCATCAAATCACGAGAAAGAGATAGCAGTTTTTCGTTTCGTCAGTTTTTGCACAGCTGCAAAGAATTTAACATTGTCAATTCGTTAGCCGTAAGATCGTGCTGATTTTTGAAGAGCAGATAAAGGACACAGAGAGATTAAATATCAGATTTGAGCTTTTTAGCCTTTGAAAATTGTAGTCAAACGACAACCCTAGTTTTTGAAATAATTCAGATTTTCGTGAAGTAAAGAAGATGGAAATTGGAGCATCAAAGTTTGATGTCCCAATCTTTGATAGAAAGATGGATTTTATGGTGTGGCATATCAAAATCCAAGATGTGTTGGTGCAGTAAGGTGTTGATGAAGTTCTAGAAGATGCGGAGTCGAGTGAGATGAAAGATGTGGATTGGGTGAAAATTCGAAAGAGGACTTCAAGGATGATTAGTCTCTCACTTTGCTCCTGAGATAAAATATAATGTATTAAAGGAGACAATGCGAAGGATATTTGGGATAAACTCGCGAGCATTTATGCATCAAAGTCATTGACCAATCATTTGTTCTTTAAAATGGACGTGTATTCATTGAAGCTCGATGAAGGAGGTAATTTGCATGACCATATAAACTTTTTCAATTAAGTAGTATGTTAATTGTTTAATGTTTATGAGACACTGAAAGATGAGAAGCGAGCTTTGTTAATGTTGTCATCATTACCTAAGTCAGGAATGACGAGAAATGATATCTATAATAAGGAAAAACTATTAGTTGTGGAAGGTTCAGAAAGAGGAAGGATAAACAATCGCAGTGGTTCAAGAGAAGAACATGGCTCAATCTAAGGAGAGACATGAGAAAGGTAGCGTTCTTCTATTGTGGAGAGAAGAGTCATACGCAAATTTGTTGCCCGTAATTTTGTGAATATTTGAAGAGCTTGATGAATTCGAAGGGAAAGAAGAAGGTTGATGAGGATGAAGTTAACTCTACTGAGAATGATCATGGTGACTTCTTATTGGCAGAGACATCGACCTCTGCTAATTTAGTTGAAAGGATTAAATGGGTGTTAGATTCCGCTACTTTAGTGCATATCTGCAAGGATCGAGCTATGTTTGACACATTGCGTTCAGAGGGACAACTCAAAGAGATCAAGTGGGAAACAAGGAGAAGATGAGGGTTGAAGGTGTTGGGAGTGTACGCTTCAAGCTTCATGAAGGAACTGTGAAGACCGCTTTAAATGTGAAGTATGTTCCTATCGCGACAGCTAACGTGATTTCACTAAAAGTATTGACGTCCCGTGGGTATAAGTATGTTGTAAAAAGAGAAAAGTGCAAAGTGTACATTGGAAAGCGCTTGATTCTTCAATGGAGGAAAGGTCAAAGGAATATTTGCTACTTGGAGGGGCGATCTCTTCTAGGGATGACATATTGGATTCAACAGCAAGGAGAAAGAAAGAGAAGAAGAAAATTGGGATAAGAGTGAGTTTCTCAGGCATTGATGAGATTTTAGGGAATTTGGCCAAGGGAAGATTTGTTAGGTTTTGACCTATATTCACTAATCCCACATCGGTTGTGAAGACAAAAAGTGTGTGCCTCCTCTGTATAAATAGGCTCCACTAGTTAGGGTTACGGGGTACCATATATGGAATGCGAGTGAGCATAGATGTCCAATATATAGCAAGAAAACATTGTACGCTAGTGCGAGGGTGAGGGTGTTCAAGAGTATTGAGAAAGGGAGTGTCTCCATTCTTGTAATATCGAGAAAAATTAGTAGTTTATTGTTAGTTGAATAGACTTAAAGTCGAACCACAAAACATTGTTTTGTTGTGTCCTAACATCTGTAATGTAAAGTTTCATGATTTTCACATAATTTATTAAATGAACAGAGATAGCTTGATCTATTTTATTAATCTGACGAGATTTCGTATGCATAATTTTCAATTATTCTATTTTTTTGTATAAACTAGAAAATAATAACTCAAATTTCTAGTGATATGGATTGAATGTAAGGTGTTTTGTTGGTGAGCTTAAAACACTCCAGATCAATACCTCAAGATTAATTGGATTTTTCGCTGCATCATTTCCTTGAATTTATTTTTTTTTCAAAACAATATAAGCTGCCTATTAGGCAAATGAATGTTATGTTTAAGCTCAAGGAATTGACTTCGTTTCTAAAGAATATTAAGTTGAAAAACGTACTCAAAGAATATTTTTAAAATTCAACATACTACTTATGACTTATGAGTCAAAATTATATACTCCCTCCGTTCCACTCAAAGAATCCATGTTTGAAAAGTTTAGTTATTAAGAGAAATATTAGTGTCATTGGAGTTAGTTATAATTATAAAAATACTTAAGTGCAACCAAAATGATTACAACCCAAGTGGAGGGTAAAGATGAAATATTATGAAAATTGTAAACATAATTTTTTGAAAGTTGACTCTTTAAATGAAACATCCCAAAATGGTATAGTGGACTCTTTGCCTGGAACGGAAGGAGTATTTTTTTGTTGAAATTATTATTTTCCTTGCTTATTTTCATGGGCTTGTAAACAAAGAGCGGAGGCATCTATCCGACAATTTTCATATTGATATGGAACCCAGATTACCAGCTGAGACTGAGAGTCTACATACAATAGTCAAAACACTTAATTGATGAAAATAAGGCATCTATCGTAACCATTTGTTTTCTAGTTGGCACTTGTTTCCTTGCTGTTGTGCCAAAATTACAACGAAAAACAGAATGATAAAAGAGAAAATTAGCACAGTGAAGATGGTGGGATCATGACATGCATAAATGAAACAAAGTGTGATTTGCTATTACCAAGAAGTGCTTGTAATTGAATGAATATTGGTATAATACAACAGTGATGCAGGATCAGGTTAAATTGATATTAAGATATAGTTTATTATATCTAGTTATTTTTAATTATATTGTAATTTTTGAAATTATAATTTATAGGGTAGTATTTTTATATTTAGAAGTAGATTTAGGCATTTAATTGATATATTTAAGTCCTATTAGGTTACTATATAGGTTAGACTAGTTTGTAAGAAGTTTTAACTTATTTCCCAAGCTTTATAAGTCCTATAAATATAGGCTCTAATGTAATTTCGAATTTAGCTTTTGAATTTTATGAGAATTGATTGTTTTTATTCCAGTTTTCGATATTCATTTGAATCAACGAAGATTGATGCCTAGATCACGGTAGGTTTTGGACCTCAATGTGGTTTGGAAGATCATCGGAGATAGTCGTGCGCGATCTTAACAGCGTTGGTTCTATCGTTACTTTGATTTTAAGGCTTCCGCTACATCAGTTGGTATCAGTGCCGAAACCTGGTATCGGTTTATTTTATTTTATTTTATTTTATTTTATTTTCATCACTTCCATATCATGTCAATTGCATTACTTGATTTTTTTTTGCCCTTTTCTGAATCTCAATTCCACACTCCTCAACCCATTGTCGATTGGAATAAACCGCTAGTCTATAATGAAGGATTGATGGTTGATTCTGGAATTAATACTCATTACACAGATCCATTTGATCTTCCCCCTCCACAAACATGTTTTTCGTGTTTCATTAACAAGCTTTTACTCCAAGACTTTATAAAGATCCATTGGACTGATTGGATGGATGTAGTCACCCAAGTCGGCATGTTCAGAACTTGGCTTGGATATGAAATTTTACAGATTCTAGTGTCAATGCCAAGTGGGAGGACAAGCATCAAACGTACTCTTTCTGCCCTACTTCAAATTCGAGGACGAATTTTTTCAAAGCCGAGGAGAATGATGCAGGATCAGGTTAAATTGGTATTAAGATATAGTTTATTATATCTAGTTATTTTTAATTATATTGTAATTTTTAAAATTATAATTTATAGGATAGTATTTTTATATTTAGAAGTAGATTTAGGTATTTAATTGATATATTTAAGTCCTATTATGTTACTATATAGGTTAGGCTAGTTTGTAGGAAGTTTTAACTTATTTCCCAAGCTTTATAAGTCCTATAAATATAGGCTTCGATGTAATTCCGAAATTTAGCTTTTGAATTTTATGAGAATTGATTGTTTTTATTCCAGTTTTCGGTATTCCTTTGAATCAACGAAGATTGATGCCTTGATCACGATAGGTTTTGGACCTCAACGTGGTTTGGAAAATCATCGCTG
Source organism: Platycodon grandiflorus (assembly GCA_016624345.1). Classification (NCBI taxonomy): domain Eukaryota; kingdom Viridiplantae; phylum Streptophyta; class Magnoliopsida; order Asterales; family Campanulaceae; genus Platycodon; species Platycodon grandiflorus. Next base: position 47,709,473 of record CM028361.1, on the reverse strand, counting down.
GTAGTCGTGCGCGATCCCAACAGCGTTGGTTCTATCATTGCTTTGTTTTTAAGGCTTCCGCTACATCAGTTGGTATCAGAACAGTTATTCTTCCGTGAGATACAGTTTGACGAAGAGCTGCAGGGTGCTGAAACTGTATTTGTATTTATCGGGAAGGAGGTAGTAGAACCAGTTGCAGTTCTAGATGCAATGGTTCCTTTGTTGACAGAATTTTCCAGTGTATTCCCTGATGATTTACCGGACGGGTTACCACCTCTCTGTGATATTCAGCACTATATAGACCTGGTTCCTGGGGCAGCTTTACCTAATCGTTCACACTACCAGATGAGTCCTAGCGAACACGAAGAGTTGCGTCGACAAGTGGAAGAATTACTAGCGAAGGGGAAAGTCCGGGAGAGCATGAGCCCTTGCGTTGTACCGGCCTTATTAACACCGAAAAAAGATGGGTCTTGGCGGATGTGCGTGGACAGTAAGGCCATCAACAAGATTACAGTCAGATACAGGTTTCCGATTCCGCGCTTAGATGATTTGTTAGATCAAATTAATTAGTGGGGCTATTGTATTTACCAAGCTGGACCTGAAGAGTGGCTATTACCAAATACGGGTTAGACCGGGGGATGAGTGGAAGACAACTTTTAAGACTTGCGAGGGCTATATGAGTGGCTGGTGATGCCATTTGGGATATCTAATGCCCCGAGAACTTTTATGCGATGAATCAGTTGTTGAGGCCTTTCATTGGTAAATTTGTGGTGGTGTATTTTGACGACATTCTGATCTATAGTCATAGCCATGAGGAGCATGCATCTGCAGCATGTGCGGGAGGTTTTAAGTGTGCTTCGAAAAGAAGAGTTTTATGCTGCAATAAAGAAGTGGGTGTTTATGACTCCACGGGTTTTATTTTTGGGATATGTGGTGTCGGGTGATATATTGCAGGTGGATGAATCCAAGATTGAAGCGGTGCAACAGTGGCCACGACCCAAGACAATTACTGAAGTCAGGAGTTTTCATGGCTTGGCGTCTTTTTATAGACATTTTATCCTTCACTTCAGTGGTATTATGTCACTAGTTACTAATTGTATGAAGGGGAGTAGGTTTTCATGGACTGACGATGCAGAAGCAGCATTTCAGCTAATTAAGGAGCGACTGACTACATCACCAATCTTGGTCCTACTAGATTTTATGCAACCTTTCGAGTTACACACTGACGCCTCTATGGTGGGGATTGGGGCAGTTTTGAGTCAAATTGGTTGGCCAGTGGCATACTTCAGTGAGAAGTTGTCGGGGGCTAAGACTAGATACAGTACTTATGATGTGGATTTTTATGCGGTAGTACAGGCAGTGAAGCATTGGCGTCATTATCTATTCCATAGGAAATTTATTTTGTTTACCGACCATGACTCGTTGAGACATTTGCATAGCCAGGATAAGGTGTCTCCTCGACATGCACGGTGGGTTGCTTATCTAGAGAAATTTACTTTTGTGGTTAAGCACAAGGCGGGTGTCACGAACCGAGTTGTGGATGCGCTGAGTCGTCGTAGTAATTTGCTGGTAAACATGAGGGTTGAGGTTCCAGGTTTTGACTCCTTTCGTGACCTATTAGCTGCTGATCCATATTTTGCCGTGGTGATTCAAGATGTGCAGGCTAGGAAGAAATCAGATTTCTTGTTACAGGATGGGTTTCTGTTCAGAGGCAACCAGTTATGCGTTCCCGATTGCAGTCTTCGCTTGCAGATTATACAGGGGCTTCACGGAGAGGGCCATGTTGGTAGGGACAGAACATTGTAGTTGGTACAATCCTCTTACTTTTGGCCCAGCATGAGAAAAGAGGTGGAGAAGTATGTGCAGCGGTGTAGAGTTTGTCATATGGCTAAAGGTGCTGCTACTAATGCGGGGATGTACATGCCATTACCAGTCCCGGCTCAGCCTTGGGTAGATGTTAGTATGGATTTTGTTTTGGGGTTACCACGGACACAGCGCGGTAATGACTCTATCTTCTTGGTGGTGGATCAATTCACAAAGATGGTTCATTTTATTCCCTGCAAGAAGATGACCGATGTTGTCCACGTGGCGCAGCTATTCTTCCGCGAGATCTATCGTTTGCATGGGTTGCCTGCTTCGATCGTTTTCAATAGGGACACGAGGTTCCTTAGTCATTTTTGGCATAGTTTGTGGAAAATGGTCAACACTCAGCTTAACTCATCCCCAAACGGATGGACCGAGGTGGTTAACAGGTCTCTTGGTAACCTATTGCGTTGTTTGGTTGGAAAACACGTTAAGGGGTGGGATCAAAAGTTGTGTCAGGCTGAGTTTGCTCATAATCATGTGATCAATCGCAGTACGGGGTTTAGCCCATTCCAGGTTGTTTATTCTGTTCAGCCGAAAGGACCGCTTGACTTGATTTCTCTTCCGAGCAAGGGTAAAATACATGGCAGGGCTGCAGATTTTGTGAATGGGTTACAGGATGTGCACAGAGCAGTTTCTGATAATCTGCAGGCAGCGAATTCGAAATATAAGCAGCTTGCAGATTCTCGTCGTCGGCATGTGGAGTTTCAGGTTGGGGATTTTGTGTGGGCAGTTCTGACCAAGGATCATTTCTCGAGTGGGGCGTACAATAAGCATTCAACAAAGAAGATTGGTCATGTGGAGATTGTTGCGAAGATCAACTCAAATGCGTATAGATTGAAGCTACCAAGTCATCTTCGCACGTCCGATGTGTTCAATGTCAAGCATTTGATTCCTTTTCATGGTGATTCTTCGGATGATGATGTTGCTATCAATTCGAGGACGAGGACGAATTTTCTCCAGCCTGGGGAGAATGATGTGGACAGCAAAGCATTGGCATTTTTGGACCGTTTGGATTGCACGCGTGACGGAGGGCGTAACTTTTAATTTCGGAGGAGTTACGGGGCACACCGTATATCAAATCGAAGCTCTCAATGAGCTTTACAAGACACATCAGCAATAGCTTGTCACGTGCACTGCTTCAGGCCCAAAAAATCTGTTTAAGATGGTGTTACGGGCCTTTGAAGTGTTTTAGTCAAGTTTTGGTTTTTTTTGTAATTTTCCTCTATTATTGCTGTTAGAGTTTGAGACCTATATAATCATTGTCTAGGGTTTATTTTCTTTAGTTTTTGCCGTATAATAATATTGAAACCTTTTATCCCAGTTTTTGGTATTCGTGTCGAATCAACGAGAATTGTTGCCTGAGTTACGGTAGGTCTAGACCTCAACGTAGTTCGGAAGATCAATCACTGGTAGTCGTGCGCGATCTCAACAGCGTTAGATATTATTGTTACTGTCTCTAAAGCTTCCGCTACATCAATACTGATGTAGTGGAAGCCCTAAACAAGTAACGATAATACCAACGTCGTTGAGATCGCGCACGACTCGACCGTCGATCTTCCAAACTCACGTTGAGGTTTACAACCTACTGCGATTTGGGCATCAATTCTCGTTGATTCAAAGGAATACCGAAAACTGGAATAAAAAGATAATCAATTCTCATAAAATTCAAAAGCTAAATTCAGAATTACATTGGAGCCTATATTTATAGGACTTATAAAGCTTGGGAAACAAGTTAAAACTTCCTACAAACTAGCCTAACCAATATAGTAACCTAGCTAATAGGACTTAAATACATCAATTAAATGCCTAAATCTACTTCTAAATATAAAAATATTACCCTATAATTTATAATTCCGAAATTACAATATAATTAAAAATAACTAGATATAATATATTATATCTTAATACCAATTTAACTTGATCCTGCATCATTCTCCTCGGCTTCGAAAAAATTCGTCCTCGAATTTGAAGTAGGGCAGAAATAGTACGTTTGATGCTTGTTCTCCCACTTGGCCTTGACACTAGAATCTGTAAAATTTCGTATCCATGGCGAGTTCTGAACATGCCGACTTGGGTGACGACATCTATCCAATCAGTCCAATGAATCTTTATAAAGTCGTGGAGTAAAAGTTTGTTAATGAAACACAAAGAAGATGTTTGTGGAGGGGGAAGATCAAATGGATATGTGTAATGAGTATTGATTCCAGAATCAACCATCAATACTTCATCATAGACTGGCGATTTATTCCAATCGATAATGGGTTGAGGAGTGTGGGATTGAGATTTAGAAAGGGGCCAGAAAAAAACAAGTGATGCAATTGACATGATATGGAAGTGATGAAGATGAACGAAAAAATAAAATAAAATAAACCGATACCAGGTTTCGGCTTTGATACCAACTGATGTAGCGGAAGCCCTAAAGAAGTAACGATAATACCAACGTCGTTAAGATCGTGCACGACTACCGACCGTTGATCTTCCAAACTCACGTTGAGGCTTACAACCTACTACGATTCGGGCATCAATTCTCGTTGATTCTAAGGAATACCAAAAATTAGAATAAAAAGATAATCAATTCTCATAAAATTCAAAAGCTAAATTCAGAATTACATTGGAGTCTATATTTATAGGACTTATAAAGCTTAGGAAACAAGTTAAAACTTCCTACAAACTAGCCTAACCAATATAGTAACCTAATAGGACTTAAATACATCAATTAAATGCCTAAATCTACTTCTAAATATATTAAAATACTACCCTATAAATTATTATTTCAAAAATTACAAGAGCACGCTTAGAAACAGTTACCTCACCACCTTTTTTAAGCCAAGCGAGTTTGTACGGTTTGGGATGCTTTCTCTGTCTGCATATTCAGCTTTTGCACTGCCTCCTCTAAAATTATGTTCTCACAACTGCCTGAATCAATCACGAAACGGCACACCTTACCGAGTATGGTACAGGTAGACTGAAATATGTTGCTCCGTAACCAGTCATCTTCTACTGACGTCTTAGGTGTCAAATATGATCTCCACAGAACCAAAGCAACCCCCACATCACCCGTAACAAATTCTTCGCCCTCCTGTAATTCTTCATCAAAAACTGGGTTGTCTGTGATCACAGGCTCCTCATCTTCATCAAAATCTGTCTCTGCAAACAGTGCTTTCTGACCAACTTTCTTGCACTCAGAGTGCCTATGCCCAGGTTCACCGCAGGCAAAACACTTAAAAGTGCTAGTGTTTGCCCCCTTTTTAAATTGATTCCCTGCACGGACCCCACTACTCCCCCTGACGTTGGCGTTGGTAGCTGCACCAGCACCAGCACCATATCCGCCACTATTTCGACGGGTTTGTTTCTCTACTGCCAAGGCCCGTTGGTGGGCTTCTGACACAGATACCCGGTCAAACATGTTTAGGGTATCTTGGATCTGAATCCTCAGCCCTCCGATATACCGTGCTACCATCTGTTCTTCTGTCTCCTAAATTTCATTTCTGGCCACCGACTGATAGAACTCGGTAGTGTAATCATCTACTGACCTAGCCCCTTGCTTCAAGTTCTGCAATCATTGGAACAAGATACACTGGAAATTGTATGGCAGGAACGCCGCCCGCAACTGTTTTTTCATCTTTTCCCAGGTAGAGATTCTGGACTTACCAAACCTGGTACAAGATAACTTCAATTGTTGCCACCACGCCGTCGCTCTCCCTCGTAGCCTAGTCGCCACCAAGGGTACCCTCCTGTTCTCCGGTACCTCTTTGAATTCCAGAATCTCTTCAACAGTCGCCAGCCAATCAAGAAATTCCTCTGCCTGAAAACTCTGATGGAATTCTGGTATTTCAGTCCTCATACCAGATTCCCATCACCTGTTACCTTCCTCTGCAGGGCCTCTCTGTCGCCTTCGACGAACCTGTGGGATGTCTTCATAGAACTCGTCCCCTTCTTCCCCATCTGTGTCAACTTTCCAATCACGATGCCTATTAGGGTTTCGAGGCCCTTGCGGCGTCCCCCGATTCTGGTTCCCTAACATCTCGGCCATCCTTCCTGCCAATTGCTCCATCATCTGCTCCATTTGTTGGTCCACAATCTGCCCAATCCGCTGTTCCAATTGAGCCTTATCATCTCGTTCGTAAACCTCCTCCGCCCGTTGTTGCCTGTGTCGCCCCACCATGACTGCGAGGAACGTTTTCGGCTCTGATACCAACTGATGTCATTATCTATTCCTTTGATACCAACTGATGTAGCGGAAGCCTTAAAAACAAAGTAATGATAGAACCAACGCTGTTGAGATCGCGAACGACTACTAATTAACGATGATCTTTCAAACCACGTTGAGGTCCAAAACCTACCGTGATCTAAGCATCAATCTTCGTTGATTCAAAGGAATACTGAAAACTGGAATAAAAACAATCAATTCTCATAAAATTCAAAAACTAAATTCGGAAGTACATTGGAGCCTATATTTATAGGACTTATAAAGCTTGGAAAATAAGTTAAAATTTCCTACAAACTAGCCTAACCTATATAGTAACCTAATAGGACTTAAATATATCAATTAAATGCCAAAATCTACTTCTAAATATAAAAATACTACCCTATAAATTATAATTTCAAAAATTACAATATAATTAAAAATAACTAGATATAATAAACTATATCTTAATACCAATTTTGTTGGAATATTGGGGTCAATATATTGGGGAATGAACAGTTATGAGAAAAAGAAATGGAAACCATCAGAAGAGTTTCCTTTATTATTAAGATATTATGAACAAATTAACATAAATGGGTATCCATAGTTAAATGAATGTATTTCATAGCATAGTTTGCACTAGCATTCTAGGCGTAGCTCACAATCACATTCTCTTGCATGTTCACGCCACACGCTTGCATCTCGGGCACGCATTCGCAACTTCGCATTGCATTTCGCCGCATTGGCATAGGAGCTGTCGGAATCACGTTGCATTTCTTTTTGCAGCAACTGGAAGGGCTGCCTTGGACCGACATTCGTAGTATTTGTCGTGGTTGGGCACGGGTTGGGCAGAGCGGCTTCACTCGAATAGACACGTCCGAGTTCGTTCTGCCACGGCATGCATCCGTCGGGTTCGACCAAGGCTATATAAAGACCCTCTTCGTCCAGGTTTCGATACAGAATCTCCAAATCTAAAATCCAATCTCCAAGTCATTAGCTATTCCTTCTCCCGTTTTGAGAAAGTTTGAAGAGCAAGTCGATTATTTGGTTCATCCGGAAAAAGGTTAAAGTGCAATTTAAATTGAAAGGTTGTAAGTCAAGGAGACAGAAAGCCAATCATCCGTTTGCAAAGTTTGGCCGTATTTGGTCTTAAGGAGATTTCTTTTCATACCTCGTTTCAATCATCCGTTTGAAGACATTTAAAGAAAACAAATTATCTTAAGACAAATATTTCAGGTATTTATTTTGTTTTCTTCTACTTCATCTCCTTCTTATTTGATTTTCGTTTTCGTGACAGAAAATGGCTAATGGAAATGAATCCACTAGTGAAAATTGCAACCACTCGGGTGCGTTTGCAAGCACTACAAGTGCAAATCAGCTTGTTATGCCACCGGCCCGGCAAGAAAACCCAAGTTCAATGGGTTTTCAAGCGTTGGAAAAAATGTTGCTTGAACAACGCTTGGATTGGTGAAGTTCTTGAAGAAGAATGTAGCGGAAGGTAAATGGACAAGGCAGCACAATTGGCTATTGACGCATGGAAACATGCGGATTATATCTTAAACTACATTTTGAATGGGCTAGACAACACATTGTATAATGTGACAAATCAAACAAACGCAAAGGACAAGAATTCTCGACAAGAAATCTTTTGGACAAAAATGAAATTGCGATGTTGGTTGAATGGATTTTAAAATGATTGATTCTAATTAAAATCGGGTTGAGGAGATGCAAGTTCTTGCATAACATTGAAGTAAGGCATGCAATTGAGCGAGTCTTTCCAAATTGCATGTATGATCGAAGCTGCCTCCTTCATGGAGAGATTTCAAAAACTATCTCAAGCATAAACGCAAGGAGATGTCAATGGAAGACTTGCTTGTTCGTCTTCGTATTGAAGAGGACAATCGTGGTGCAGAAAAAAAAGGGAAGCAAAGGCTAACATGGTTGAAGACTCGGCCTAAGAACAACAAAAGAAAGCGTGATGACTCTTCTAAGAACAAGAAGACAAGTAATGACAACAACAAACGCTTCAAGTTCAAAGGGACTGCTACAATTGTGGGAAGCGGTCACCGGGCAAAGGATTGTCGAAGCAAGAAGAAGAAGCCTCCCAAGCAAACATAACGAAGTGGATACTCTCTACGGGTGTTTCAAGTAAGTCGTCCGTTGTATGTGAAGCCAACTTGGTGTCAAACGTCAAAGATTGGTGGGTGGACACAGAGCCACTCGTCACATATGTGCCGACAAAAGCTTGTTTGCGAGAATACAAGAAAATGGAACGTGAAGATTTTCTCTATATGGGAAATTCCGCAACCTCCAAAATTGAAGGTATTGGGAAGGTGATCCTGAAGTTCACATCGGGAAAGGAGCTTACTCTCAACGATGTGATGCATGTACCCGACATAAGGAAGAATTTAATTTACGGTTCATTGCTTAGTAAGAAAGGTTTTAAAGTTGTATTTGAATCCGATAAATTTGTACTTACTAAGGGAGGAATGTATGTTGGGAAAGGATATTTGCTAGATGGCTGTTTAAGGCAAACGCGTTGTAGTGGACAAGAAGTCCAACTATTTGTACCCACAGCTATTAATAAAATCGACAATTCGTTTACTTGTGCGAGTCTTCTAATTTATGGCATAGTCGCTTAGGACATGTGAATCGTGCTTCTTTAAGAAAGCTTGTCGGTTTAGGACTTATTCCAAAACTTGATTCAATAAAAGATCACAAATGTGAAATTTGTGTTGAAGCAAAATTTGCAAAGAAACCTTTTAAATCAATTGAAAGAACTAGCCAACTGTTGGGTTTAATTCATAGCGATATATGTGACTTAAAATTTGTCCCAACTCGAGGCGGTAAGAAATACTTTATTACTTTTATTGACGATCAAAGTAAATATTGTTATGTCTACTTGTTAAGTAGTAAAGATGAAGCAATGGATGCTTTCATCACTTACAAAAATGAAGTTGAAAATCAACTTGAAAAGTCAATTAAAGTATTAAGGTCCGATAGGGGTGGTGAATATGAATCGATAGAGTCTAGTGACTTATGTTCCAAATTTGGAATCATTCATCAAACAACCGCACCCTATACTCCGCAAAATGGTATTCTTGAGAGGAAAAATAGAACTTTAAAAGACATGGTCAATTGCATGCTTGTAAGTTACGTTTACCACAAAACTTGTGGGGGAAGCGGTGTTGTCTGCTAACTTTGTGTTGAATAGAATTCCACACAAGAAAACGGTTCCATACCATATGAATTGTGGAAAGGAAGAAAACCTTCCTACAAATTCCTCAAAGTGTGGGGGTGCCTAGCAAAGGTTGCCGTTCCACCTCCTAAACGGTCAAAATTAGGACCTAAGACCGTTGATTGTATATTCATTGGGTATGCAATGAATAGTAGTGCGTCTGATTCTTAGTACATAAATCTGAAATAAATGACATTCATGTCAATACAATAATTGAATCTCGTGACGCTGAATTTTTGAGGACGTGTTCCCTATGAAAAGGAATATTTGTGAAAATACTCCTAAGAGACCACGTGAAAGTGCTTCGAAAATAATGAGGATCTTGAACCAAGAAGAAGCAAAAGAGCTAAAACTGCTAAAACTTTTGGTCCGATTTTATCTCTAATTTTATGATTGAAGATGAGCCTCAATCATTTAAAGAAGCCATGGACACTCGAATCCACATTCGGAAAGAAGCTGTAAATAGTGAAATTGAATCCATCTTAAGTAACAACACTTGGCAAGTGGTTGATCTTCCAAAAGGTTCTAAACCAATAGGATGCAAATGGATTTTCAAAAGGAAATTAAGACCAGATGGTTCCGTGGATAAATACAAGGCTCGTCTTGTTGCCAAAGGATATCGTCAAAAGGAAGGGTTTGATTTCTTTGACACATATTCTCCGATTACAAATTACTTCAATTCGAATCTTAATAGCCATTGCCGCATTGTACAAATTGCGATACATCAAATGGATGTGAAAACGCATTTTTAAATGGTGATTTGAATGAAGAAATTTACATGGAACAACCCGAAGGCTTCAAAATAAAAGGACAAGAGCACAAGGTGTGCAAACTTGTTAAGTCCTTGTATGGTTTGAAGCAAGCTCCTAAACAATGGCATGAGAAATTTGACAATGTCATGACTAGGAATGGTTTTATCACAAATGAATGTGATAAGTGTGTGTACTCAAAGAAATTTGGTAACACATATGTATTTGTTTGTTTATATGTAGATGACATGCTCATATTTGGTCATGACATTGAAGTTATAAATAAAACAAAGAAAATGTTTACCAATAACTTTGATATGAAAGATATGGGTGAAGCGATGTAATCTTGGGAATGAAAGTCTCTAGAACCTCCAATGGAATTAATTTATCTCAAACACATTATGTAGATAAAATGATTGAGAGATTTAATTCTCATGGTATTAAAGAAACTAGTAACCCATTTCTGCCCCATATAGTTCTTCGCAAGAATACGGGAATGCGAAACAACGGTTAGAGTATTCACAAATCATTGGAAGCCTAATGTACTTGATGCGTGCACAAGGCCGGATATAGCTTACGCCGTTAGTAAGCTAAGTCGTTTTACTAGTAATCCTAACAATGAACATTGGAATGCATTATTAAGAGTATTAGGATATATAAAACGAACTAGAGAGTATTCATTGCACTATAGCAACTATCCTCCCAGTAGTTGAAGGATATAGTGATGCAAATTGGATATCGATACGATGAATCCAAATCTACTAGTGGCTATGTATTTACTCTCGGTGGAGGTGCCATATCATGGAAATCTTCTAAGCAAACGTGTATAGCTCGATCAACGATGGAATCGAGTTTATCGCTTTAGATAAAGTGGTGAAGAAGTGAATGGCTTAGAAACTTCTTAGAAGATATTCCTCTATGGCCAAAACCCGTGCTCGCTATATGTATACATTGTGATAATCAAGCGGCTATAGCTAGGGCGGAAAATTTTATATATAACGGCAAATCTCGACACATACGTCGTAGACATAACACCGTTAGACGCTTACTCTCAAACGGAACAATTTCTATTGATTTCGTGCGATCAAAGGATAACCTCGCGGATCCATTTACTAAAGGTTTATCTAAGGAGAGAATAAACGTGCATCGACAAATGGGGCTAAAGCCTAAACAAATATAAGTCAACTTGACGGAAACCTAACTTTGCGATGGAGATCCCACGGACTAGGTTCAATAGGAAAACTAGTCATGATTGATTTGAGAGAAGCACTAGGAAGTTTATCTTCATCCCATTTCTATAATGCAAAAGTGCTGCCTACAATATGGTAGAGGTTAAGCTATTGCTTTTAATGATGACTATATCTTGTAAATTAGTACAAGTGGGGTAATGTAGGATACTTTTATAGCACATCACCTATGTAAGTGTGAACGTGGCCGGTTCGTTGAGAAATTTTCTTAGGCAAATTCTCTAAAGCACTCAGAACCAAGAAAGTTCGGGGCCGAAATAATGAACACAATAGAGAACCAAAATCGATATGAAAATTTAATGTGTTTGGTCTATTGTTTAAACTTACAATAACGCTGACAGTTCAATACGTTACGTACCGATCAGCCAAGTAAGTTCGATAGATTCTTACTAAAGAAGGTTCAAAGCGAAAGCCACCTATCTTGATGCATTGATTTTCAGCTATGCTCTTCTTCTTCTTTCTTTTCCGTGTCGACTTCTTCCATTCATGTGGGGGATTGTTGGAATATTGGGGTCAATATATATGGGTGAATGGTTAAGTCACCACAAGAGTCTAAACCCACATTGAATATATACTAGAAAGTATCCTAGTTTATATAGTGGGATATTATGGAGAGTAACATTTAAGTTACAAGCCATGTAGCCATGTCTCGCGCACTAGCTAGCTTTGCTAGCCGTAGGTTGGACAAAACGCTCACACTCATGCTCATGCTCACGCTCACGCACTCGCACTCGCTCGAGCCCGTGCACGTCGCAAAGTTCGCATTGGGCGCTTTCGAGGCGCACTTTGCACTTCGCACGTGCGCATCGTCGCGAAGGAGCGATTGGAGCCTTTCTATTTTATAGAACTGGAAGGGTGTCACGGACCAACACACCCGTTGGAATGGTGGGCGACAGTTGGGCTCGGCAGCCTTGTCCGATTCGTAGTATACGGCGGTTGGGTTCGAACAGACACACTTCGATGCCGGGCGCACGGTGGGCAGCCGTCACTCGAATAGACACGTCCGGGTTCACTGAACATGCCACGGGATGCATCTTCGCGAACGTACTCGACCAAGGCTATATAAAGACCCTCTTCCAGTCATTCCGGTCATCGAAAATACACCCAATCTCTCTCAATCTAAACAATCCGAAAATCATAATTGTTGTTAGCTATTCCTTCTCCCGTTTTGAGAAAGTTTGAAGAGCAAGTCGATTATTTGGTTCATCCGTCAAAGGTTAGTAAAGTGCAAGTCTAACTTTTGGAAGAAACGTTGTATCTTGGGAGACAATTGCCAATCATCCGTTTGCACCGTTACGGAGGCAATATTTGTCTTAAGGAGATTTGCTTCGGCATACCTCGTTTCAATCATCCGTTTGAAGACATTTAAAGAAAACAAATTATTTACCAACAAATTTAACCTAATCCTGCATCAAACAGTTAAGAGAATGAACAGAAACAATGAGAAAAAGAAATGGGCAAACCATCGAGAAGAGTTTGCCTTTATTATTTAAGACATTCTGAACAAATTAACAAACTAATCATGGGTATCTTTACATAGTTAAATGAATGGATTTGATTTCATACATAGTTTGCCTTTATTATTTAAGACATTCTAGGCGTAGCTGCACATTCCATACACACACGTATTCCCTTTCTTGCACCTGTTGTTGCAACCCCCACAGTGTCTCTTGTTTGATCTCGGGTTCACGCATTCTCCTTTGCAACAAATTTCTGAGTATTTGCATTTCTTGCCGCATTGGCCATAGTTGAGTCTGTCGGTCATCACGTTAACGCATTTCTTTCTGCAGCAATCTGGTCCAGGGCTGCCCTTGGTGCGACATACTCTAGGGTATTTGTCGCATGTCATTGTGGCACGTGGTTTCTTTTGGGCAAGAAAGCGGCTTACCCCTCTAAGAGACGATGTTGATTGTTCGTTTTCTGGCAAAGCAACATCCGTTTCATAGGAAGTGTCTTCCTCGTTTTTAAAGTACGTTTCTTCGTCGGCAGGTGTTGCCGATAGAGCAATGGCCAAAGTCATAAGCATGGCCAATACTACCAAGAACTTTAGGCCCTTCATATTGCTGTGTGTTTGTGAGAGAGAGAGAGAGAGAGAGAGAGAGAGAGAGAGAGAGATCCAAAGGAAGAATAGGACGAGGGATAGGGAGAATTTGAATATTGATGGAAGGGTTTGATGAAGTACAAAGTTGATGACAGAAAGGGGTATTTATAGGGAAATGACAAAGGAGTTGTGTGCTGTTTTAGTTTGGTAAGTTAAGTGGGGTGGTCTTATTCAACGGCCGTCTGCTATATATGTGTCTATACGAATTCTAAGTAAGGCAAAGTTAGGCTCTTCAAGAAAAATTGTATTACTCCAAAAGAGAAAATATTTTATGGTTCTGAGGGATTACGTGGCATATTTTTGTGGTTCATTATGACAAATAGCAGTGCAGTATAATGTCAAAATGATACAAAGTGAACCCAAACTTTTAAAATTATTTTTACTATAGCGTGTCGCTATTGGTCATAGTGCGTCATGTGTAGCGGCACAATATAGTGCCCAGGTACAAAGTAAATACTCCCTCCGTTCCTAAATTATTGTCTTGTTTGACTCGACAAACGGATTAAGAAAAAACAATTGACTTGATTATTAATATTAGTATAGTGTGTAGTTTCTTTTAATGTCTACGTGCATGTGGCCCATAATTAAAGTAGGAAGAAAAAGTAAGGGTAAAACGATAAACATGTTGTTATAAAAAAAAAAAAACTTTCAAACAAGATAATTATTTTAGGACGGATGAAAAAATAAAACAAGACAATAATTTAGAGACGGAGGAATATAAAGTTTTAAATTATTTTAGCACTATAATGTACTGCTATTAATTATAGTGCGTTATGTTTATGTGGTATGCCACGTAGTGCTCTTTAACTATTGAATATTCTCAATTCAAATCAGGTATGTTACATAAAATGTCTATTTAAAATTAAGTTAGGCAGTTCCTGTAGCGCATTCATTTATCCTATATATACTAATTGGAATATTTTTAACATAATGTTAAAATTAATCTTTTACTTTCAACGTTAATAACATCAACTCTTTTAACCACTCTCTTTTTCTCAAACTGAGTGGGTTATTTTGGTATCATGAAAAAATTAAAAAGTTGATTTTAGGTTATTTTAGTTGTACATATACATATATGTACTCAATATTGCAAGTCTCATTAAAACATGATAAATAACAAAAGTGAATTTAATAATTTCTTATAGAAGCCCAAAAGTCTGACACTTGAATTACCACAAGCTCACCAAAAAGTTTATAAATAATACTGTTGATCATTGGCACTAGGCGTCAACTTACAAGGTAACTATTTTTCCCTCATCTATCCGACGTGGGATTGGGGTGTCAGAAAGGGACACTCATTTTGGGATTTTTTTTTTAATACACTCTTTTTGTTGGAAGTATTTACCACTTCCCTAATATTGCTTCCCTAATATTGCTTTGCCATAATCTCACATACAGCTTATTTTGTTTATAACATCACAAGGGCCTTCAATAGTTTGACAATTTGGCCTAAAATTCAAAATAATAAGGGTATCCGACCATAGCAAGGAGGTTAACGAGTAATTCGTGGATCTTAAAATGTAGTATTTCGAATTTAACATTTCAACTTATTGTTCAGCATCTGATTGGTTTGTTTACTACTTACCGACTAAGGGTCTATTTATTAAAACTGAAAATTAAGATCTGAAAACTGATGTCTGAAAAAGTAGAGTTTAAAATATTAAAACATTCTCTTTTGACTTCAAATTTTGGCTATTTTTTAGAAATACTTAATTTATTAAGTGATATAATATTTAATTATTAAACAATTTTATTTTTAATATCACTTAAAATTTTCTAATTAAACTCTTAATTGAGTTTAAAACATGCCCTAAGTAATGTAATATATAATCAATCACATGTTTACCGATAATCCATTAATCATACGTCAACTTTAATTTGTTGTGGAACCATTATTATACTACTAATTGCCTAATTATATGGGGAAAAAGTGAAGGGGAGGTATCTGACAATTTTTAAATTGATACGAAACCAGTTGCCCAAATGAAAGTCTACCAAAGTTACAAATGAGCGTGTTTTTAGTACCATTACTTGGATCTCAATTAAGTCCCAAGAAATATCTTCAAACTCCCATCAAAACCGTTACAGTAGCACTTTAGTGCTCAATATGGTCAATGCTTTGACTTATCCTATGAGTTTAATTGGTGTATTTAATTAAGAGGTTGACCGTAGGATTAAGTAAGAGATCAAAAGATTTGACTCTATGATCAAGCTTTGCTGGTTAGGCATTATTTGCTCCCATTTTTCCCACATACGCTGTGATCTCTCTCGTCTTTTATATTTTTTTGTGTGGACGTTTTAAAGTTTTTAGTCACTTAGGATTCTAATAAACATAAATTAACAAACACTACCTCCGTCCTAAAATAAGAGCATGTTTGATCGTGCGTTTTTGCCAAAATACAGGGATAAAACGGTTATTTACAAAAATTGTGTTTCAATGCTACGACAGAAAAAACTAGCGTTTTAAAAAGTTGAAATTTCTAATTTTTTTCCCGAAATGCAAGTTTTAAAACTTGGTATATATTTAGAAGTCATCTTAAATAGCGAGAATGAGGAATGATGTCATTACTCTGTTGACCTCATTAAAAGAATTCTCAAATGCTTCTTCCGTCCTTACCTACCACAAACTTGGTAAAAGAATTATTCGACATTAAGATGAATTCACAAACGCCATTCCATTCAAAACTACCAGATGAATTAAACTATCACTCTCATAGAAGTAACCACTCCTCTTACTACGTACTAATTGATCCATTCTAAATAAAGATTACAAGAAAACATAACGTACGTTCTTCCCATTTGTGAGCAAAGAATCGCTGCAAGATAGAGAGACTCTTGACAAGTTCTTACAAATGGCTTATGCTTTAGTCACTGCTAATGTTGACTTTGGGGTCTCTCATGAGTCGCTCGAACGACCCTTGGGCTTGTTAAAACGACACTAGACCCGAGTCGTTCGAACGAAAATCATTCAAACGATTTGTAAACAATTCCCATAAGAATAAATAATGGAGGTAAAATGTGTAAAAAAGAACAGAGAGAATAAAGAGAGAGAGGACATGCCGGTGCTTCAAACTAGCTAGTGCTTCAATGGCTGGAGGAAGGAGTGGGAGAGAGAAAGAGAGAGAGAAGGCAAGAAAGACAGACATGAGAGGTCCAGGGCGTGAGTTTTAAAAAAGATATTTTGAGAAGTTTGTTTCAATTGTTGGTCAAGTGTCATAAAAGACAACTTGTCCAGGTCAAAAGATTGTACTTGATATATATATCACATTGGACATTTATTTGCCCTTCTATTTGAACCTGCAGACCACATGAGCGGTGCCCATATTCCCCCCACCTGCCCGTTTGTCACGTCTAATATTAGTACACAAACTTCAGTGACCAAAAGAATTAAGGTTTTTCACGAAGCGGAGAATAGAAAGAACTATTATCTATTGAACAATAAGCAGTGGAGAATAGAAAGAACTATTATTTATTAAATAATAAAATGAGTAATGCTATGTGCATCTAATAAAATAGTCTGCCTATTATTGGTCATGAGCTTGGCCCAATTTCATTATATGCAACTACTTCAAGACAACGAACACGAGAAATTAAACATGAAACAATCTACAAAATAAAAAATTTTGTGTAGTTCACACAACTTGGACGTGCACGATGACTCAAATGTAACGACATTGCCTTGCATGGGTCACTACATGGCATAGCGCAACGATTTTCGTGGTGTACAAAGTGGGCATAAATAAGTAGTAACAATGATTCGGTAGCAACAATCTTAAAATAAGGGAAATACCATGAACAATTTATGCAAACACAGCCAAGGCTTGAACTAGAGCAATACGGATAAGGAATGTGAATCTCATTACCCATAATGGAATTCCCAATAATGTGATTCCTTCTTGTACGTTTATTATTCAAGCGTTTGGATTAGACCTGCAATGTTTGGACCGACTAGATTTAAAATTGGTCATTATGTAAATAGACTTAAATTATTTAATGCATTTTACAAACAAAGAAGCTAGGAATGGATCATTCGCATCATCTGGTTGGTTACGGAATGAGATACTCATTCTTAATGAAAATCTCCAAGCCCGACACTAGCTAGCCAAACAACATGACAAGGGTTGTCACATAATTTAAGCTCAAATTGTTACCAACTAGTCTCCAAGTCTTTACTGAGTCCGCCCTAAAGACGGTAAATGTAAAGGTCTTATGGAGCCAACCGCCAAGGTTAAACCCCATTGACAATATGCCAACGTTTAATCCCTATTTGCTGGGGCACTAATGAGTCCACGTGACCTTAGTTTTTGGTTGGCTCTAACGCACAACATGTATCCATGCACTTTGAAATTGTAAAATGGGTTAAGCACGACATATTGAACAAGGGGATGAGACTGCAGAAGCTAGGGTTTGAGGGAAAGGAGCATGTGCTACTCAAACTACTGGTTGCAACTTTCATTCACATTTCTCACTAACCAAACAGACCCAGAAAAGAGAAATGCTAAACCATTTGTTTTCTAGTTGGCACGAGTTGTTTCCTTGCTTCTGTGCCAAAATTTTGACAAAAAACTTAACGATACTAAGAAAATTAGTACGGTGAAGATAGTAGGATGACATGCACAAATGAAACTAAGTGTGATTTACTATTACCAAGGAATGCTTGTGCTTAAAAATTCAGAAATTTGGAAGAAACATTTAGCTTATAATAATACAACCAGACATGTATTGAATGAATGTTAGTGTAAGACAACAATTAACAGAATGAACAGAAACAACGAGAAAAACAAATGAGCAAACCATCTAGCCGAGTTGGCCTTTATTTTAAGAAGCTCTTAACAAACAAACTAATCTTTACATATATAGTTAAATGAATGGATTTAATTTCACTAGCTAGTCTTTCTATCTCGAATTCCCACGAAAATTCTAGGCGTAGCTGCACATTCCATACACACACATATTCCCTTTCTTGCACCTGTTGTTGCAACCCCCACAGTGTCTCTTGTTTGATCTCGGGTTCACGCATTCGCCTTTGCAACAAATTTCTGAGTACTTGCATTTCTTGCCACATTGGCCACAGTTGAGTCTGTCGGCCATCACGTTAACGCATTTCTTTCTGCAGCAATCTGGTCCAGGGCTGCCCTTGGTGCGACATACTCTAGGGAATTTGTCGCATGTCATTGTGGCACGTGGTTTCTTTTGGGCAAGAAAGCGGCTAACCCCTCTAAGAGATGACGTTGGTTGTTCGATTTCTGGCAAAGCGACATCGGTGGTTTCAGTGTTAAGATCTTCATAGAAAGTGTCTTCCTCGTTTTCAAAGTACGTTTCTTTGTCGGCAGGTGTTGCGGATAGAGTAATGACCAAAGTCATAAGCATGACCAATACCACCAAGAACTTTAGGCCCTTCATATTGTTATGTGTGTGTGTGTGTGTGTGTGAGAGAGAGAGAGAGAGAGAGAGAGAGAGAGAGAGAGAGAGATATCCAAATTAGGAAGAATAGGACGAGGGAAAGGGAGAATTTGAATTATGATCGAAGGGTTTGATGCAGTACAAGGTTGATGACAAAAAGGGGTATTTATAGGGAAATGACAAATTAGGTATGGTATGTTTAGTGGAGTGGTCTTATTCAACGGCCATGTGCTATATATGTGTATATACGAATTTTAATTAAGAAAGGAAGGATTGTTCGTTCTTCTTTCTCTCTTATAAGGCAAAGTTAGGCTCTGGAAGAAAATTTGTATTACTCCAAATGAGAAAATATTTTATGGCTTTGGGGCATCAAGTGGCATGTTTATATGGTCTATCACGACAAATAACAGTACAATATAATGCCAAGGTAGTACAGAGTGGACCCAAAATTATAAAATTATTTTGACACTGTAGTGTGTTACTATTGGTCATTACGCGCCATGTGTAGCGGCACAATATAGTGCAAAAGTAGTAAAAAGTGAAACAAAATTTTTAAATTACTTTTTTTTAAAAAGTTTTAAATTACGTACTTTGACACTATAATGTATCGCTATTGATTATAGGGTGTCATGTGATATGCCACAGTGGTCTTAGAGCTTCTCCAATGAAATCATCTATCTAGTAAAAAATGTTAGACACATAGGAAAGATTGATTTTCTCAACAAAAAAAAAAAAAATCTTCTTCAATGCAAGAAGACATCATCTACGTGATTATCTACTTCTAGATGGTCACCAAGAGGATGTATTTTCATCCACGTCATTTACCGTTAATTTTTATTTTTATTTTTTACTGTCAATCAGTTACAGTAAGATTAATTTTTAATTTTTATTTTTTATAATTAATTATAAAACAATGTCACGTCTGAAAGAATGTTCTAAAAGACGTCTTACATTGGAGCACGTTTAGAAATAGGACTCTCTATCTTTTAATTTTTTTTGCCACATATGAAAGAGGTTTTCTTATTTAAACATGTCACATAGGAAAAATTAGATGATAGCATTGGAGATGCTCTTAATTATTGAATATTCTCGCTTCAAATCAGGTATGTTACAAAAATGTAAAATTAAGTTTGGTAATTCCTGTAGCGCATATTCATGTATCCTATATATACTAGTTGAAATATGTTGACATAATGTTAAAATTACTCTTTACTTTCAACATTAATGTCATAGACTCTTTTAACTACTTTCTTTTTCCCAAAATGAGTGGTCTTTTTTAGTATTTTACATGTATGTACTTTGTATTGCAAGTCCCATTAAAACATGATAAATAACAAAAGATGAATTTAACAATTTCTTGGAAAAAACGCATAATGACCCGAGCCCAAAAGCCACCCAAAAGTACATAATGTTGATGCTAGCTGATCACTTATAAGCTAAGTATTTTTTTTTTTCATTTATCCGATGTGGGTTTGGGGTGTCACAAAGGAACACTCATTTTAGGATTTTTTATTTATTTATTTATTTTTCTTTTGAAAACGGTCTTTTTGTTGGAAGTATTTAACATTTTAAATATGAACATAATTGATTGTTAATGTTTAGTGAAAGAACAATTTAACAATTTGGCCAATTTTTGCAAGAATATACGAAGTTAACTTAAAATTTCTTTTTTTTTATCATCATGAATTTACCAGCCTAAAATTCAAAATACTTTTACCTAAGGGTATCCGATCATAGCAAGGAGGATAACGTTATTTGTGGATCTTAATTAAAATTTAGTATTTCGAATTTTACATTTTAACTTATGTGTTCAGCATCTGATTGGTTTGTTCGCTAGTTACCGACTAAGTTCTGAATTATATAATCAATCACATGCTTGACCGATAATCCATTGAGTCAACTTTAATTTGTTGTTGAACCATTATTATTCTAATTGCCTAATTATATGGTGAAAAAAAAGTGGAGGGGAGGTATCTGACAATTTTTAAATTGATACGAAACCAGTTGCCCAAATGAAAGTCTAACAAAGTTACAAATGAGCGTGTTTTTAGTACTATTAAGCGCCCATCAAAACCGTTACAGTAGCACTTTAGTGCTCAATATGGTCAATGCTTTGACTTGTCCTATGAGTTTTACAAATAACTAAATGAAGTATTCACAGCATATTTAATGTAAAGAGTATTAATTAATGCCCATTAATTACATAGAGGGGTATAAGTGGAAAGTAAAATATTAAATAATGTATTTAAGAGAACTCCTAAATATATACTCCCTCCGTTCCACCAAAACAGTTCATGTTTGATAATTATAAAAATATTTAAATATAGTCAATATGTTTATATCATATGTGGAGGCTAAAGTGAAAATATTTATGAAGATTATATGTAATCTTCATTATTTCTTAAAGTGTATTCTTTGTCTGAAACAAAGGGAGTATGTATTTGTCTATTGGACGATGTAAAAGAAACGAAAGAAGTACTCCCCCGTCCATAAATTATTGTCTTGTTTGACCCCACAAACAGTTTAAGAAAAAATAATTGACCTTATTATTAATATTGGTATAGTGTGTAGTTTATGTGCATGTGATCCATAATAAAAGTAAAAAGAAAAAGTAAGTGTAAAATAGTTAAAGTGTTGTCTTGAAAAAGAAACTTTCAAACAGGACAATTATTTTGGGACGTACAAAAAATGAAAACAAGACAATAATATAGAGACCGAGGAAGTATAGTTTATCGCACTTGAGAATGTGACGCAGCGAAATAATTTCGATTAATCCCAAAGGAATAATCAAGGGCTCTTACCACAAGAAATCTCTTCAAAATAATCAAGGGCTCTTAACTCAATAAATCCCTTCAAAATAAGGTTCAACACGTCAAATCTTACGAATCCTAGAATCCACCAGAAAGAGATAACTAGAATCCACCAGATAAAAAGAGCAAACTCTAATTTTATTGAATATATTGAATTAAATTCGGAATTACATTAAAGCTTATTTTTATAGGACTTAGAATACTCGGACAAGAAATTTAAACTTTCTAATAACTAGCCTAAACTATATAGTAACCATATAGAGCTTAAATACCTCAATTAAATGTCTAAATCTACTCCTAATTATAAAAATACTACCCAATTAAATATAAATTCGAAAATTATAATAAAAATAAAAATAATTAAATTTAAAAATAAAACTCATCCAATCTTGTCCTACGTCAGAACGAGGGAATGATGTCATTACACTTTTGGCCTCATTAAAAGTATTCTTCACTTATTTTCTTTTCCAATTGGATTTTATATTGAACTAACTCCAATTGGTAAATAATAATCCTTTCACTTCATAATACAAATTTGGTAAATAGCTCATTTTTCTCGTAGAAAATTTTATAAAAGTCTAACATGTGTTCAAACAGGACTCACAGGAAAAACAATGTCAAACTTATATATTGAACATGTACCTAAACATTGGGCGATCCAATGGATCATAAATCTTCGAGAGATTCCTTAATCGGTAAGCTCAACTAGCTTTAATTTGTATTCGAAATCCTGTATCCCAATTTGTGGTTTGTAGCACTACTCTACTACCAAAGTAAACATAAATTAGGCTTCGCAGAACAAATTATTCATAGTCTTCAAATACAGGAATTAATATGGAAAATTAGTTAAAGGAGAAGAACCACAGAATTATATACAACATAAGTAGTGATTCATTAGTGACGTCTGACGATCCCTAAAGAAGAATTCCCCTTTAGAACCGCATGCTGCAATGTGTTCCCACATTACCATTCATTTTGTCTACATGCATTTTCTTGCCAACAACACTGTCATATTAAACTACATTTCTGCCCATGTGAATTGTAAAATCCCTGATTTTTTTTTTAGGAATAATGACTTTACAAGTCCCTCGACTATGGTCGATTCCATCATTAGTCTTTCAACAAAATTGTGTGCAGTTTTTGTCCTTACTACTTCAAATTTACACGCCGGAAGTCCTTTTGATGGATGCCGTTAAAAAAAAAAAAAAAACGGTTAACTCCTCCATGTGCAAGTCACATGACTTTTTCTTGGGCATTAATGGAATATCACCTACCCCATCTTCTTCCCCCACCCTTCTCCCTCTCTCTCCAGCCACTCTTCGAACCCAGATTCCAATTATACTCTCTCTCTCTCTCTCTCTCTCTCTCTCTCTCTCTCTCTCTCTCTCTCAGTTTGGTGTGTGTGACAATGGTAGATGAACAACGTCAATCTCCAATGATCGCCAAGTTCTTTAATGTCCATTTATAAATGGGCAATGCTTTTTAATTCTTGTTCTTCGTCATAGGTTTGTCAATTGGAGTCACAACCAGTTTATACCTACAGAGCTTTTCACTATATTTCCAAGCTACTATATATCTCATTTCTCCTTTCCACCGCCACCATCCATAGTTCAAGATCCTCTATCACGGAACCACAAACAATGCCCCCTCTCCAATCCAGAGTAGCTTTGATGAACCAAAGAAGGGATCTCTTCTCCACAGAATGGACGATAATGAATTGTTTTGGCGGGCATCAATATATGGTCCCCAACCCCAATCGCATCCCAAACATGTGGACCCATCTAGGTTCTTCTCGGATCGTCTCAATCGTCCCGAATGGAGTTCGGTTGGGAAAGAAAGCCTAGTGGGTAAAGCTCAAAGGAGCTCGTCGTTGTCTCTATTTGGGGATCTTTGTGGAGGAGGATGGAGAGGAATCCAGGGTTACCTATCCATCGTTTCGTGATGCTATAGTGCCTTTTCTTTGGTAATATTAGAAGTGCAACGAATGTTCATTTGGGTGTTTGGATTAATGACATTAGCGCCAATCTTTACAGTCAAAAATCGCAGATCAAGGCTAAAAATGAGTTTAATCCCAATTTAAATTGGTTTAATTTGAATTTGAATACGGATTCAAATTTACGAAATAAGAATGGATTGATTTACAATTCAAATCAATTGGGGAGTAGGGTTTGAAGAAGGTGAAAAAGATGATAAGAAAATTTTCATTTTCGCCCTTGGTTAAACGCATGTGGGAGGCGCATGGGCAACTTAACGGTAAATCACTAACGACATCAATCAAAAGGACTTCTGGCGTACAAATTTGAAGTGGTAGGGACGAAAACTGCACGAAATTTGGTTTAGGGACTAATGGTGGAGCCGGCCATAGTCGAGAGACTTGTAAAGTCATTATCCCTTTTTTTATTATTTAGAAAAAGTCAAGGAAATAATGAAATCGAATATCAGATTAATTTAGTAGTTACTAATCGAATTTAAGATGTTAGTTACTGGTACTGTTCATATCCATTTACCCACCCAAATCGTTAACACATAAGTGGGTATGGGCACTTATCTTTTTAATAATGAAATATAATGAATGAGACCATTTTATCTCATTAATTTTTGTGCACAAAAATGAGCTTATATGGACGTCCACCATAATGCGTAAACTCAGATACTTTTTAGTGATCAACACTAATAAATGCTTTAGGAAAATTTTATCCAAGGTATTATTTGAAATAAATATTTGTAATGTTTATTTTTATTTGATAATTTTAGGTTAACCCTAGCCCATTTATATTCGTGTTATCAATTGTACATTCATTTACCCACTCATTTAAACCTTGTAGAACACATGAACAACGCGAATATTCACTCATTCCGCCCCGTTTGTCAGCTCTAATATTAGTATACTAACTTCAATGACCAAAACAATTAGGGCTTTTCACGCCCGAAGCGAAAAAGAGAAAGAACAAAAATACGTAGGTGCTAAATACAACACCTCCAAAATGCTAATATACAACATCCCATTGGAAAATACTATTTTGCTCATCATTTGGTGTAATCAATTATTAAAAAAATTAAAAAGAAGCCTCAAGGTGGCGTCCCTCATGGAAGAAGGTTGCCTCGAGGTGGCGGCCCTCCAATAAATACAACCCTCCCCCCGAATCTCGTTAGTTACGTTAAAAATTTGATGGAATTTGTAGTTTTAGGTGTTGAAATTGTAAATTTGAAAAAAAAAACGGAGTTAACGGGAACAAGGAGGGTCGCCTAGTGTAGGAGCCTTTTCCCAATTAAGAAGGCTCCCTAGGGCTTTGTCCTTTTTTTTTTTTTTTTCTTTGCATTTATAACACAAATAATATTAACAAGGGAGGGCCAAAATAGTATTTTTGTCAAGGGATGTTGTATTTAGCGTCTCCCTTTAATAATTATTGAACTAAAAATAATGGGACAAAGAGAAAGTAAAGTTCATGAAAAATACGATAAACAAATTATGCAAACACAGCCAAGGCTTGAACTAGATCGAGGAATACGGATAAGGAATGTATATCTCATTATCACTAACTATTTTGTCAAAACAAATATATATTTTGTCAAAACTACCCTTTCATTGTTTGCGCGTATTAAGTTGTCTAATAAAGTTAATTGTTTTCCTAATTACGTTCTAACATTATTTTTAGTTCAAAACATCAATAAATAATATAGTTATTTTTTCACTTTAATAAATATACTTAATCAATTAATTAAGCATATGACTGAAGTCATGTTGCGTAAATATGTTTAGTCAATTGTACTTACAACTCGTGTTTCGTGATCCATGTAAAAATATATATAATTAAGGCATTTTTCTAACAAAATTTTAGAAATGTTTGATATTTTAGAAAAATTAAAAAAAAAGACATAGAATCTCTTGAAATAGACTGTTGCATCTTATTTATTTGCCCAATTAATTTAATTTAAAAATATTACTTAAAAATCAATTCAATAATAGCAATACGGTAGGTATTAAATTGATTATTGATTTCAATTAACTCAATATTAAAATTTTATATCAAATGCATAGGTAGGAAAAATGTACTAAATTCTTACGATACTATATCACACCATAGTTTTACCACTAGATTAAATTCTTACAATTATATCCTTTAAATTTAACTATTAATTTTTTATTTCAATAATCAAAGATCACATATATTTTCTCAAAGTTTGGTAGACAAAAATGTCCTTATTATATTAAGTTTTGTATTATGCAACATGACTTTAGTTATAAACATAATTGATTAAGCATATTTTTAAAGTGAAAATAAAAAAGGATAATTAATGTTTTGAACTAAAAATAGTGTTGGAAGGTAATTAGGAAAGTAACTTTATTAGTCGACTTAATATGAACAAATAATGAAGGGGTAGTTTTATTCAAATATGTATTTATTTAATGTAATAATTCATGATGTAGAGAATAAGCAAAAACATAGTGGAAATAACCTCTCCCTTCCTAATAATGTGGTTCCTTCTTATACGTATGTTATTCAAGCGTTTGGATTAAACCTGCAATGTTTGCACGGACTAGATTTAAAATTGGTAATTTTGTAAATAGACTTAAATTATTTAATGCATTTTACAAACAAGAAGCTAGGAATGGATCATGCGCACCATGTGGTTACGGTTTAATGTGATACTCATTCTTTATGAAACTCTCTACGCCCGACACTAGCTGGCCTAACAACATAACAAGGGTCATCAGAAAATGCTTAAGCTCAAATTGTTAACAACTACACCGCCAAGGTTAAACCCCATTGACAATATGCCAATGTTTAACCCCTATTCGCTGGGGAACTAATGATGATAGGTCCATTTCGTGTCCAGGCGACCTTAGTTTTGGGTTGGCTCTAATACCATTCTGTCAAGAACCGAATTTGAGAGCCTGACGGACAGATTGTATCCATGCATTTTGAAATTAACTTCGGTTAAGAACCGACGTTTTGAAGATCGAAGGGGTGAAATTGCAGAAGCTAGGGTTTGAGGGAAAGAAGGTGAATGTGGTACGGAAGGTTGTGACCAATTCAAACAGCTTTTGTTACAACTTTCACTCCCATTTTATCACTAACCGAACAGACCCAGAAAAGAGAAATGCTAAACCATTTGTTTTCTAGTTGGCACGAGTTGTTTCCTTGCCGCTGTGCCAAAATTTGAACGAAAAACAGAACGATACATAGAAAATTAGCACGGTGAAGATAGTAGGATGACATGCACAAATGAAACTAAGTGTGATTTACTATTACCAAGAAATGCTTATGCTTAAAAGTTCAGAAATTTGGAAGAAACATTTAGCTTATAATAAAACAACCAGACTTGTATTGAATGAATGTTGGTGTAATACAACAATAAACAGAATGAACAGAAACAATGAGGAAAAGAAATGGGCCGGCAAACCACCTTAACAAACAAACTAATCATAGGTATCTTTACATAGTTAATTAATAAATGGATTTAATTTTACTAGCTAGTCTTTCTATATCTCGAATTTCCACGAAAATTCTAGGCGTAGCTGCACATTCCATACACACACATATTCCCTTTCTTGCACCTGTTGTTGCAACCCCCACAGTGTCTCTTGTTTGATCTCGGGTTCACGCATTCGCCTTTGCAACAAATTTCCGAGTACTTGCATTTATGCCCACATGAGCCACAGTTGAGTCTGTCCGTCATCACGTTAACGCATTTCTTTCTGCAGCAATCTGGTCCAGGGCTGCCCTTGGTGCGACATACTCTAGGGTATTTGTCGCATGTCATTGTGGCACGTGGTTTCTTTTGGGCAAGAAAACGGCTAACCCCTCTAAGAGATGACGTTGGTTGTTCGATTTCTGGCAAAGCGACATCGGTGGTTTCAGTGTTAAGATCTTCATAGAAAGTGTCTTCCTCGTTTTCAAAGTACGTTTCTTTGTCGGCAGTTGTTGCAGATAGAGTAATGACCAAAGTCATAAGCATGGCCAATACCACCAAGAACTTTAGGCCCTTCATAGTGTTGTGTGTGTGTGTGTGTGTGTGTGAGAGAGAGAGAGAGAGAGAGAGAGAGAGAGATCCAAATTAGGAAGAATAGGACGAGGGAAAGGGAGAATTTGAATTATGATGGAAGGGTTTGATTGAGTACAAGGTTGATGACAGAAAGGGGTATTTATAGGGAAATGACAAATGAGTTGTGTACTGTATTAGGTATGGTAAGTTGAGTGGGGTGGTCTTCTCATTCAACGGCCATGTGCTAATTGCTATGTGTATATACGAATTCTAAATAAGAAAGAAAAGATTGTTCGTTCTTCTTTCTTTCTTATGAGGCAAAGTTAGGCTCTCGAAGAAAAATTGTATTACTTCAAATGAGAAAATATTTTATTGCTTTGGAGTATCACATGTCATGGTCACACGGTGCACTACTATTAATCGGCAAGTTATAATGTCAAAGTAGTATAAAGAGAACTCAAAGTTTTAAACTATTTTTGCACTTTAGTGTACTCCTTTTAATCATGGTGCATCACGTAAGCATGACATATAGTGCTCATAAATTATTTAATATTTTATCTTTTTTTTTTCCTTCTTTTTTTATCAAAAGAGGATCAATAATGGTTCCCCACTTACCCCCTTAGTGACTCGAACCCAAGACCTATCGGTTATAGGTGAAGCGTCTTACCAACTAAGATCTACTTACTTGTCTTTAATATTGTATCACTCCAAATCAGGTATGTTGGTAACATAGAAAGTCTATTTAAAATTAAGTTGGCAATTCCTAAAGCTCATTAATTGATCCTATATATACTAATGGGAATATGTTAACATAATGTTGGAATTAATCTTTACTTTCAACCAATAACATCGACTCTTTTAATTAACTACTCTCTTTTTCTCAAAATGAGCGGGGTTTTTATTTTCTTAGCTTTTACAAAAAAATAATAATAATTAATAATTTTGACGTCAACTTAGTAATACATATACATTAAAACATGATAAATAATTAAATAGCAAAGGTGAATTTAATAATTTTACTGAAAAAGAGACACAACAAAATACCCTTATCCGAATTATTTTTTATTAATCAACCATGATAAATAACTATGGTTGAATGGGGGGAGTAATATTTTAGCATGGAGGTTACCGAGTAATTCGTGGATCTTAAAATGTACTATTTTGTTTTTGAATTTGACTTTTCAACTTATGTGTTTAGCATCTATATGTAATATCTAATTAATCACATGTTTGATCGGTAATCCATTAATCATAAGTCAAATTTAATTTGTTATTGAATCATTATTATTTTAACTGCCTAATTATATTGGGAAAAAAGTTGAGGGGAGGTATCTGACAATTTCCAAATTGAGGCAAAATCAGATGATCAATTGAAAGTCTACAAATATACAAATCAGCGCGTCAAAACCGTTACAGTAGCACTTTAGTGCTCAATATGGTCAATGCATTGACTTATCCTATTAGTTTAATTGGTGAAGCTGTTTGGTTTTCATTCGGTTTTGCTCCCAATTTTCCCACACAAACTAGCCGTATAGGCTGTACTGAAAGAATCCTATTACTTCCTCCGTTTTCTTTTTTATCCAACTTTTTATTTTTAAATATTTAAATTAAATTTTTAGCCACTTAGAATTTTAATAAATATAAATTAACAAATATCCTATTATACCATTAACTAAATAAAGTATTCACAATAT
Organism: Platycodon grandiflorus; assembly: GCA_016624345.1. NCBI lineage: Eukaryota > Viridiplantae > Streptophyta > Magnoliopsida > Asterales > Campanulaceae > Platycodon > Platycodon grandiflorus. Next base: position 47,680,212 of record CM028361.1, on the reverse strand, counting down.
AAATTAATAAAATTTTAAAATATTAATTACTACCCATTAATTACATCGAGGGGTGTAAGTCAAAAGTAAAATACTCACTACCCCGTTTCTAAATAACTGTTTTATTTGATCCAAACACATAGCTTGAGAAAAGATTAATTAACTCTATTATAGATATTGATATATTGTAATATGTATTTTATGTGGAATCAATTATTAAAGTAACAAGAAAAGTATAAGTAAAATAGTAAAAATATTTTTATAAATAAAGGAAAGTATAGAAACAGGACAACTATTTTAGAAGGGACGAAAAAAATACAAGAAAATTATTGAAGCAGAAGGAGCATTAGACATTGGATTTAAGAGGACTCCTAAATATATGTGTTTTTGTTTATAATACGATATAAAATAAACGGAAAGTGCATTTAAGAGGACTCCTATATATATATATATATATATATATATATATATATATATATATTCCTTCCATTCCAACCAAACAGTTCACGTTTGATAATTACAAAAATATTTGAGCATAGTCAATATGTTTATATCATATATGGAGGCTAAAGTGAAAATATTTATGAAGATTGTATTTATAATTTTTGAAAGTGTTTTATTTGCATGAAACGAAGGGAGTATGTATTTGCCTATTGGACGATGTAAAAGAAACGGAAGTACTCCCTCCGTCCTTAAATTGTCTTATTTGAAATATATATATATATATATATATATATTTAAAATAAGCTTGACTTTAGATTGAAATGACTTTTTATTTTTAAAGGTCTATCTATTAAAACGAAAATTAAGCTCAAAGCGATATCGAAAAGTAGAGCTTAAAACATTAAGAGCACATTTGGTGTAACGTATTCAAAACGTAGTGTTTGAAAACGCGCGTTTCTAAAATGAAGATTATTTAAAACACGGCTTTTTCTTTCTAAATGTGTTTGGGATATTAAGTAAACGTAGCTTTTATTCCCTACTGCGTTTTAAAATGCGTTTTGGGAAAAACTAGGAATTTCGGCGTTTCGCATTTGTGTTTAAAACGCAGCTTTTCTCTGCGGCATTGAAACGCTAAGAGCCCGTTTGTTCGTGCGTTTTGGCCAAAACTGGGTTAAAACGTAGCTTATTCTTTAACTTAGTGTTTCAATGCTGCGTTATAAAGTAGCGTTTTCAAAGCGCATTGCGTTTTAAAACGCCGAAATTCTAGCTTTTTTCCAAAATGCGATTTTAAAACGCGAGGGAATAAAAAGTGTTTTGACATAATATCTCAAACGCATTTATAAAGAAAAAGGCTGCGTTTAAATAATCTACATTTTAGAAATGCTTGCGTTTTAAAATGCTACACCAAATGAGCTCTAAGTTAGGGAATAAGTCGTATTTTAACCCTATGTTTTGGTCAAAACGCTCGAACAAACGGGCTTTAAGACTTCTTCTTGTGACTTAAAATTGTGGCTATTTTTAAGAGAGATTAATTTATTAAGTGATATAATATTACATTATCAAACAATCTTATTTTAATATCACTTAAAATTTTTCTAATTAAACTCTTAATTGGGTTAACAAACAAACCCTAATAAGTTATCGCTTATAACTATACCTACTAATAATAGGTATGGCAATATGTATTACTCTTCTTCTAATATAATATGAGAAGAAGTTTGAACAAAATAATGTTGTCAATGAGATTTGAACCTACACCATTTTAAATATGGATATACACCTTAAACCAACTTAACCAATTATATTATATGTAAGGATTTTTAAAAATATTATATTATTCTATAAATTATTTTATAGTATAAATCAACTAATTTTTATTTTTATAAATGTTACTCTCTCCATGTCAAATTATGAGTCTCATATTTTTATTTAAGATGTCCTAAAATAATGTTTATAATATGTGATACATATCAACATAATTCTAAATCATTTCATCAAAATTGATGCTTTTTATTATTTTATATATATAAATTTATTTTTAACAACGATAGTGTGTCAAAAATATATAAATATAGTATCCAACTAAACATTCTCTAATCATCGAATGATCTTCAAAAATAATTTTTTAAAAAATAATTATATTCAATCCTTATACAATTCTCTTTTGTTCAGAAAAATGTTATTTTTCTCCAATATGTCCTAAAGTTGATATTTTATTTTTAATTTTGTAAAAATTCTTCAAATACATGTCTAAAATATCTTTATTAAGTGCAAGATGAAAAAAAATAATAATAAACCCAACAATTGATATTGTTAAAAGATACTTTTTTTTTTACCAAATCATTATAGGATACTTAATAAATTAAAAAAATGTATAGAAACGAAAATACATATATTGAACATCAATAAAAAACACTTATTCTGAAACAAAAATATTATAATAAACGACCACCAATTTGAATATATTGACAACACTTAACTTTTGTCAAACATTAAGCCAACGAACGCTTATATTCAATAATGACAAAAAAAATTAAAAATATTTCTAAAATGTATCAATTAATATCAAAATTAAATTAAACTCGTGCAGAGCACAGATTCTATAACTAGTTAGTACGAAAGTAAACATAAATTAGGCTCCGCAGAACAAATTATTCAAAGTCTTCAAATATAGGAATATGGAAAATTGGTTAAAGGAGAAGAACCACAGAATGGGTACAGGCGGCGCTCATGTGGGTTGCGGCCTAAAAAAAAAGGGTAAGTCAATGCCCAATTGATAATACAGACATAAATGAACTTGAGCGTCCATCTACCAATTAACATAAAATTATCAAATAAAGACAAACATTACAAAAATTCATTCAACGAAAACCTTGGATAAAATATGTAAAACATATATAAATGTCCATTACTAAAGAGTATCAGAGTTTGTGCTTTATGGTGAGTGCCCATGTAAGACAGTTTTTTGTCTCCACGAATAAATGGAAATTGACTATAATTGCCACCTCTAGTGACAGATCGGATCCTCTATTTCAAAATTGTGTTTAAATCCTATTCAACCGTTGAATGTGCGCCACATGTGCATGTGAATAAACAACATTAATTACCCCGTGATTTTTTATACACATGTGGCGCACATCCAACGGTTGGAATAGGAGATGGAACACCATTTTAAAATAGAGGATCCGATTTGCTCTAGTGAAGACTGACGAGCAAAAAAACAACATATCACAGGAAGTTTCCCCTTTAGAACTGCATGCATAGTAGTATTAAACTACGCTTCTGCCCTTGTAAGATCCTTGAATTTCTTAGAAAAAAGTCAAGTAAAGGATGCAGCGAATATCCGATTAACTTTTGAGTTACTAATCAAAGATGTTAGTACATAAACTCACCAACTTAAATGACCAAAACAATTAAGGTTTTTCACGCACGAAGCGGAAAAAAGAAAGATAATTGATTGAATAAGAAAATATCCTGTCTCTTACTTCGTCTTGAGCTTGGCCCAATTTCATTATATGCAACTAGTTTACAACAACGAGCACGGGAAATTAAATTATACATGAAACAATCTACAAAATACAAGTATTTATCTACATCGCACGACTTGGACGTGTACGATGACTCAAATGCAACGACATTGCCTTGCAAGGGCCACAACATGGCATAGGGCAAAGATTTTGCGGTGCATAAAGAGGGCAAAATTAAGTAGTAACAATGATCCAGGAGCAAACGGTCTTAAAATAATACTCTCTCCGTCCCAAGTAAATAATACTCCCTCCATTTCTAAATTATTATTTTTTGACCTGGGACACGAATTAAAAAAATAATTGACTTGATTATTAATATTAGTATAGTGTGTTGTTTTCTTTAATGCCTATATATGTGTATGTGGCTCATAATTAAAGTAGGAAGAAAAAGTAAGAATAAAATGGTAAAAATGATGTCTTAAAAAAATTTTCAAAACAAGACAGTTATTTAGGAATGGACAAAAAGGAAAGGAAGCCGGAGGAGTAGTAATGCTCTTCTTTGAATTCAATACACTGAATGATATTGCCTGTCCTCCAGGGAAGCCTACTGGATACTTCTGGACGTCCATAAGCCGTACAAAGTTTGCTGGACTTAGGTCAGAGCTAGAATATCTAATTTTCAATGTACAGCTGATGTTCCTATTTCCACAAACTGAAGACATTATCTAAATTCATTTAAGAAATGCTTGAGCTTATGAGTTAAATCATTCCAAAAGATAAAGAATATGCTCATTTGGAAGAACATTTAGCTTATAATGGAAAAACCAGACATATATATATATTGAATGAATATTATTGGTGTATAATAGAGCAATTAACAGATCGAATGAACGAACAAAGGAAAGAAAGAAAGAAAGAAAAAAAGTACGTGGGAAAGCCATCAAGCAGATCAGATGGCTTCTCCTTTATTTTTGATACACTCTTTACCAACTAATATGATTTCTGACTCGAGCTACGAAATTGCATAGCTAAATAAATGGATTTACAACTAGCTAGTCGTCTTTCTAGTTGGAGTTTCCACAACCACAAGCCTAGGCATAGCTGCACATTCCATACACGCATACATTCCCTTTCTTGCACCTGTTGTTGCAACCCCCACAGTGTCTCTTGTTTGATCTCGGGTTCACGCATTCCCTTTGCAACAAATTTCTGAGTACTTGCATTTCCTCCCATAGGCCACAGTTGAGTCTGTCCGTCATCACGTTAACGCATTTCTTTCTGCAGCAATCTGGTCCAGGGCTGCCCTTGGTGCGACACACTCTAGGGTATTTGTCGCATGTCATTGTGGCACGTGGTGTCTTTTGGGCAAGAAAACGGCTAACCTCTCTAAGAGATGACGTTGGTTGTTCCCTTTCTGGCAAAGGAATGTCCATGGTTTCAACGGGATTGTTAGGCAAAGTGTCTTCCTGATTGTCAATGAATGTTTCCTCCTCGGCAGGTGATGCCGAAAGAGTAATGGACAAAGCCATAAACATGAACAATACTATGAAGAACCTGAGGCCCTTCATATTGTTGCTGTTCTTGTTGTGTGTGTGTGTGTGTGTGTGTTTGAAAAGAGTTTAAAAGAAAGGATATTAGAACGAGGGAATGAAAGAATATATATATATATATATATATATATATATATATAAATATATATATATATATATGAAGGATTAATTTGGATGGAGTTGGAAGCTGAGGAGGCATGCAGGGTATTTATAGGGAAATGACTAAGGAGTTGCGTTGTTGTATACGTATAGTTAGTGGGGTGGTCTTATTCAATGGCTTCCTACACCAACAACTATTTTTATTATATTTGTATACGCAAATTCACAGAACAAGGGAAATTTATATAGGCTTTTAAAGGAAAATTGTATTACTCCAATTTATTAGCGGATAATGAATCTTTTCTGCAGATTTTCTCCATTTAATCTAGTTGACGGTGATGATGGTATTTGTGCATTATAAAAGTTCGAGTCAGAAAAATGTCTGTAGTCCAAAAATATTTTTAAATTTACTACTGTAATTTCCTATACTGCAATCTCTTTTAGTAGTTCGATATTTATAACACATATTGGACTATTGAAGTACTCATTTCGTTACAGTCAAAGAATTTACTTTTAATTTTTTTTGGTTAACTTAGTTAAAATTTAACTGATAGTTACATAAATTTAGTAGTTTTTACAAAGTTATGAAAGTTGTAATACATAGTATTTTAAGATAGTTTTTAATTAATAAAATTTTATTTTTTAAAATATAAGTAAATATGTAAGATTATGGTTTGATTTAGTCACTTCTAAAAAGTAAATTGACTCTTTACCTAGAATGACAAGAGTTTTATTTTAAGGTCTAAAGATCCTCTGTATCATAAGTCTGTGCCCTTTTCTGTGCCACAAGGCAAATCCAATGTTAAATTTAAAATCTAACCAAAATCTAACATTAAATTTGTCTCATGACACAAAGAATGACACAAACTTATGGCACGGTTGATCTGGAGTCATCTTCAAAGGCCGAAAGAACCATTAGAGTAGCACAGTAGTGCAACGTGTTGAGCATTGGTGTTTTTTAAGTACAATAGGACACAGCAAAGGTTTGACTATGTATTCATTTTTTTAATTATCTTCCTTTGGCTCCCACTTATTTTACCCATTTAAAAATGGCACATAAGTTAGATGGTTTATTTTGTAGTTCATGATTTTTTTGTAATTTGGTAATGATTATATTAAAAAATAAGCGAAAGAGATAGAAAAAAAAGTAATGGGGCAAAGAGAAAGTAAATTTCATGAAAAATACAATGAACCATTTATGCAAACACAGCCAAGGCTTCCCTTGAACTAAAGGAATATTGATTTATCCGGGATAAGAATGTGCTAGAGGTGACAAACAGGGGTGTTGGGTGCGTATGAACGGCGTTTATATGAGCTGCGAGCTCATATTGGCTGTTAAGTGAATCCCGTTCCAAAAGGGGAAACTCTTCCCCCGAGAGCCCCCACACCCCAGCCCCATGAGAATGTAACAGGAAAAATTACGGTGACTCAGCAATTAAGTAGCTAGGAGGACCCGTGCCTAGTACCTACAAGGAGTCACCCCCACAAGAGGATGAAACCCCTAATTGAATCCCTAATTGATCACACGGGGATAAATGGGCAAGCCATAAATAGATTAGGTACTCATGGGCACCCATCTGCCCATTAAAATAAAATTATCAAACGGCTGAATGTATTAGTTTCTAAATGAAAGTATCAAACTTCCGATAATGGAATTTCCAGAATGGGCTTCCTTATACATTTGTTATTCAAGCGTTTGAATTAGACCTGCAATGTTTGCACCGACTAGATTTAAAATTGGTAATTATGTAAATAGACCTAAATTATTTAATGAATTTTACAAATAAAGATGCTAGGAATGGATCATCCGGTTACGGAATGAGATATCCATTCCATATGAAAATCTTTGGCATTCTTGATAGAATGAAATTCCCAATTCAAATAAGTGAAACCAAGTATAAGAATGGGGTAGAATTATAACCCTCAAAGCCCGTCACTAGTTGGCCTAACAACATGACAAAGATTGTCTGAAAATGCTTAAGCTCAAATTGTTAACAACTAGTGTCCAGTCCAATAAATTTGGTAAAAATATAGAAAATATTATCTTACGGGTATTTTCTGTAAAATGAATCTTACTAACCCAATCTACTGGGTATTGGTGAGCTAAGCAGTGGAGCTTTGTCTTACGAATTAATATCCATAATACGATCTCACCAGAGACTTATTTCTTAAATTTTAAAGGTTTTTTCCAAAGCTCTATAGTCCACTGAATCTACCCTATAAACGGTCGATGTAAAAGTCTTGCAGGGCCTACAGCAAAGGTTAAACTCCATTGACAATATGCCAACGTTTAACCCCTATTACGTTTATGAGTAACTAGGTTTACACCCGTACGTTAAATGCACGGTCATAATTATTTTTTAATTAAATTATATTTAAGCAAAATAAAGAGTCAAATTATGTATTTTTACATTATTATTTATACAATTTCACATAGGAGTCAAGAAATTGAAAATTTCTAATGGATCGTTGTTATTATTATTATTATTATTATTATTATTATTATTATTATTATTATTATTATTATTATTATTATTATTATTATTATTATCTTAGCTTGAAAAAATCTTATACAACATTCTTACTAAGAAAAGAATATAACAAAAAAAAAAATAATAGAACATGCCTAAAGAATACAACGCGGTAATACAAATATGAAACTATCACAATTTTTTATTATATCACATTGAGTTTTAGACATATTTTTATCTAAATGCATTTACTAATAGATGGGTTAAGACAATCTGCAATATTTGATAAATCAACAATCGTTGAGTATATTTTTAAGTTATACTCAAATTTATAATTTTTAACTCTAAAAATTGACAAAAGAAATTCAGATTTCAATTAGTTGAATTTCTTTTGTTATAATAACTTTGATTTGATGAAATGGACAAAAAAATATTCGATATATATATTTTGACACGACATTTAATTATAATTAATTGTGGGTATTTGTTCTTCATAAAATTTGTTGTGTAAGTTTATCATTATTTTCTCTAAAATTTCTCTCTTTTTTTAAATGTTGTTTACAAACCAAACCGCAAACTCGTCACACCAAGCACCACCACTATCTGTTTTCCACATGAATACTATTACGTTATTTATAGTGATCTTAGAAGACATTCAATTCATGTTCATATAATATTTCGGTTGCCCAAGAGTGTAGATTCATTTCTCGTTAATACCAATGCGGCAAATATATTCATCCAAAAGTGCAAATTCATTCTTCGTTAATAACAATCTGGTTATTGTTTATTTTTGGAAAGTTCAAATTGACGAAAAATTAATTATAAAACAATTTCACGTCTGAAAGAATGTTCTAAAAGAAGTCTTGCATTAAAGCACTTTTAGAAATAGGACTCTCTGGGCTTGTTTGGTAGTTGGGCAGGGATATGCAGTATTATTAATCTCGGTGCTAATAGCGCTCTCGTTATTAATCCTAACTTATAAATTGGGGGAAGTTTTGAAATTAAAAATGTTAGTGACATGTTTTTTTTAATGAGGGCGCTAATAATACCACCATTTCCCTTGGTATTATTAGTGAGGGGATAAAGACTTTATCCGGACAACTCGTGCTATTAGTCCCGACCACTTATTACGTGCCAAACATCCGACTATTCTGTTTATTAATCCTATCCGACCTTAATCCTAATTACCAAACGACTCCTCTATCTTTTAATTTTTTTTGCCATATATAAAAGAGGTTTTCTTATTTAAACATGTTACATAGGAAAAACTAGATGATAGCATTGGAGATACTCTTAATTATTGAATATTCTCGCTTCAAATCAGGTATGTTACAAAAATGTAAAATTAAGTTTGGTAATTCCTGTAGCGCATATTCATAGACTCTTTTAACTACCCTCTTTTTCCCAAAATGAGTGGTCTTTTTTAGTATTTTACATGTACGTACTTTGTATTGCAAGTCCCATTAAAACATGATAAATAACAAAAGATGAATTTAACAATTTCTTGGAAAAAACGCATAATGACCCGAGCCCAAAAGCCACCCAAAAGTACATAATGGTGATGCTAGCTGATCACTTATAAGCTAAGTATTTTTTTTTTTCATTTATCCGATGTGGGTTTGGGGTGTCACAAAGGAACACTCATTTTAGGATTTTTTTTTTGGAAACCGTCTTTTTGTTGGAAGTATTTAACATTTTAAATATGAACATAATTGATTGTTAATGTTTAGTGAAAGAACAATTTAACAATTTGTCCAATTTTTGCAAGAATATACGAAGTTAACTTAAAATTTCTTTTTTTTGATCATCATGAATTTACCAGCCTAAAATTCAAAATACTTTTACCTAAGGGTATCCGATCATAGCAAGGAGGATAACGTTATTTGTGGATCCAGGGCCGGCCCAAGGGTAAAGCCACTAAAGCCCTAGCTTTAGGCCTTACAAAAAATTAGGCCTCACAAAAAAAAAAAAAAAAAAACTACTTATTTAAATATATATTTTTTAAATGTTAAGAGTAATTCTTTTTTTTCACCCACTCATTAATAGTTTAGCAATTATGAGCTTGAAAACTTTGAGTTTTTATTAGGTGTGACTATTTGGTATGAAATATTGTTTACGATAAACTCAATTAGTAAAAATATGTAATCAAATGATATATGTCGATGTTGCTAAACAACAATTGAAAGGTCTTATTTCATTTTTTGATAAATATAGGGAAGATGAATTTGAAAATGCTATAATTTCTGTCAAAGAAATTGCTATAGAAATGAATATAGAACCTAAGTTCCGTGAAAAACGTACTATTAGTAAAAATAAATAATTTGATGAAATTATTAACAATGAACTGTAAGATCTCTGAAGAATCACTTAAAATTGATTACTTTTTATACATAATAGATAAAACAATCACTTCATTTTAAAATAGATTTGAACAATTTAAAATGTATCAAGGTATTTTTGATTTTGTTTAGTATTGAGAAATTAAAGTCATTGGATAATGAAAATTTAAAAGAAATTGTCTTAACCTTGAACTTTTATTAAAACGTTATAACAACTCATATATTGATGGATTATATTTATTTACTGAACTAAAAATTTTAAGAGAAATTATACACGTGAAAAATGATACACCTATTGACATAATTATATAATAAGACTTGTTTATTTTTTAAATGCGTATATCGCTTATAGAATAATGTTAACGATTCCCAAAATTGTTGCTTTAGCAGAAAGAAATTTTTTCAAACTAAAATTAATAAAATCTTGAGTAATGTTATGTGCACCTAAAGTATGCACCAAATGTTCAACAAAATTACCTTTGACTTCTTCTTATTGGCCAAATGATTTGTCGTTGTTACCATTTACAAGTATCTGACCAACCGAAATATGTCAACTGTAATTTATGTGCACATTTGGTGCACACTTTAGGTGCATATAGCATTACTTTAAAATCTTATCTAAAATCAACAATGTCTCAACAAAGATTAAGTGGATTAACTTTTAAATAATAAAATAATAATTTTAATAAAAAAATTATTTACTTTAAAAAGACCTCAGTTTTAGAGATTGCTTTAGGCTTCCGTAAGTGTTGGGCCGGCCCTATGTGTATCTTAATTAAAATTTAGTATTTCGAATTTTACATTTTAACTTATGTGTTCAGCATCTGACTGGTTTATGAATTATATAATCAATCACATGCTTGACCGATAATCCATTGAGTCAACTTTAATTTGTTGTTGAACCATTATTATTCTAATTGCCTAATTATATGGTAAAAAAAAGTGGAGGGGAGGTATCTGACAATTTTTAAATTGATACGAAACCAGTTGCCCAAATGAAAGTCTACCAAAGTTACAAATGAGCGTGTTTTTAGTACTATTACTTGGGTCTCAATTAAGTCCTAAAAAATATCTTCAAGCGCCCATCAAAACCGTTACAGTAGCACTTTAGTGCTCAATATGGTCAATGCTTTGACTTATCCTATGAGTTTTACAAATAACTAAATGAAGTATTCAAAACATAAATCAATTAATGTAAAGAGTATTAATTAATGCCCATTAATTACATAGAGGGGTATAAGTGGAAAGTAAAATATTAAATAATGTATTTAAGAGGACTCCTAAATATATACTCCATCGTTCCTAAACAGTTCACGTTTCATAATTACAAAAATATTTGAGTATAGTCAATATGTTTATAGCATATGTGGAGGCTAAAGTGAAAATATTTATGAAGATTATATGCATTTTAAAGTGTATTCTTTGTCTGAAACGAAGGGAATATGTATTTGTCTATTGAAAGATGTAAATGAAACGAAAGAAGTACTTCCCGTCCCTAAATTATTGTCTTGTTTGACCCACACAAGGCTTAAAAAATAATTGACTTGATTATTAACATTGGTATAGTGTGTAGTTTTATTTAATGCTCATGTGCATGTGACCCATAATAAATGTAAAAAGAAAAAGTAAGGGTAAAATGGTTAAAGTGTAGTCTTGAAAAGAACTTTCAAACAAGACAATTATTTTGGGACGTACAAAAATTAAAGCAAGACAATAATTTAGAGACAGAGGAGTATAATTTATTGCGGTTGAGAATGTGACGCAGAGAAATAATTTCGATTAATCCCAAAGGAATAATCAAGGGCTCTTACCACAAGAAATCTCTTCAAAATAATCAAGGGCTCTTAACTCAATAAATCCCTTCAAAATAAGGTTCAACACGTCAAATCTTACGAATCCTAGAATCTACCGAACGAGATAACTAGAATCCACCGGATAAAAAGAGCAAACTCTAATTTTATTGAATATATTGAATTAAATTCGAATTACATTAAAGCTTATTTTTATAGGACTTAGAATGCTCGGAAAAGAAATTTAAACTTCCTAATAGCGAGCCTAAACTATATCGTAACCATATAGAGCTTAAATACATCAATTAAATGTCTAAATCAACTCCTAAATATAAAAATACTACCCTATTAAATATAAATTCGAAAATTATAATAAAAATAAAAATAATTAAATTTAAAAATAAAACTCATCCAATCTTGTCCTACATCGAACGAGGGAATGATGTCATTACACTTTGGCCTCATTGAAAGTATTCTTCACTTATTTTCTTTTCCAATTGGATTTTATATTGAACTAACTCCAATTGGTAAATAATAATCCTTTCACTTCATCATACAAATTTGGTAAATAGCTCATTTTTCTCGTAGAAAATTTTATAAAAGTCTAACTAGCTTTAATTTTATAAAATTTTATAAAAGTCTAACACTAAAATGTGTTCAAACAGGACTCACAGGAAAAACAATGTCAAACTTATATATTGAACATGTACCTAAACATTGGGCGATCCAATGGATCATAAATCTTCGAGAGATTCCTTAATCGGTAAGCTCAACTAGCTTTAATTTGTATTCGAAATCCTGTATCCCAATTTGTGGTTTGTAGCACTACTCTACTACCAAAGTAAACATAAATTAGGCTTCGCAGAACAAATTATTCATAGTCTTCAAATACAGGAATTAATATGGAAAATTAGTTAAAGGAGAAGAACCACAGAATTATATACAACATAAGTAGTGATTCATTAGTGACGTCTGACGATCCCTAAAGAAGAATTCCCCTTTAGAACTGCATGCAATGTGTTCCCACATTACCATTCATTTTGTCTACATGCATTTTCTTGCCAACAACACTGCCATACAAGTATTAAACTACGTTTCTGCCCATGTAAATTGTAAAATCCCTGATTTTTTTTCTTTTTTAGGGATAATGACTTTACTAGTCCCTCGACTATGGCATATTCCACCATTAGTCTTTCAACAAAATTTTGTGCAGTTTTTGTCCTTATGACTTCAAATTTGCATGCCGGAAGTCCTTTTGATGGATGCCGTTAAAAAAATCCGTTAACTCCTCCATGTGCAAGTCACATGACTTTTCTTGGGCATTAATGGAATATCACCTACCCCATCTTCTTCTCCCACCCTTCTCCTCTCTCTCCAGCCACTCTTGAACCCGATTCCAATTATACTCTCTCTCTCTCTCTCTCTCTCTCTCTCTCTCTCTCTCTCTCTCTCTCTCTCTCTCTCTCTATCTATCTATCTATCTATCTATCTCTCTCTCTCAGTTTGGTGTGTGTGACAATGGTAGATGAACAACGTCAATCTCCAATGATCGCCAAGTTCTTTAATGTCCATTTATAAATGGGCAATGCTTTTTAATTCTTGTTCTTCGTCATAGGTTTGTCAATTGGAGTCACAACAGTTTATACCTCTGAGCTTTTCACTCTATTTCCAAGCTACTATATATCTCATTTCTCCTTTCCACCGCCACCATCCATAGTTCAAGATCCTCTATCACGGAACCACAACCAATGCCTCTCCAATCCAGAGTAGCTTTGATGAACCAAAGAAGGGATCTCTTCTCCACAGAATGAACGATAATGAATTGTTTTGGCGAGCATCAATATATGGTCCCCAACCCCAATCGCATCCCAAACATGTGGACCCATCTAGGTTCTTCTCAGATCGGTCTCAATCATCCCGAATGGAGTTCGGTTGGGGAAGAAAGCCTAGTGGGTAAAGCTCAAAGGAGCTCTCGTTGTCTCTATTTGGGGATCTTTGTGGAGGAGGATGGAGAGGAATCCGGGTTACCTATCCATCGTTTCGTGATGCTATAGTGCCTTTTCTTGGTAATATTAGAAGTGCAACGAATGTTCATTTGGGTGTTTGGATTAATGACATTAGCGCCAATCTTCATCAAAAATCGCAGATCAAGGCTAAAAATGAGTTTAATCCCAATTTAAATTGGTTTAATTTGAATTTGAATACGGATTCAAATTTACGAAATAAGAATGGATTGATTTACAATTCAAATCAATTGGGAGTAGGGTTTGAAGAAGGTGAAAAAGATGATAAGAAAATTTTCATTTTCGCCCTTGGTTAAACGCATGTGGGAGGCGCATGGGCAACTTAACGGTAAATCACTAACGACATCAATCAAAAGGACTTCGGCGTACAAATTTGAAGTGGTAGGGAAAACTGCACGAAATTTGGTTTAGGGACTAATGGTGGAGTCGGCCATAGTCGAGAGACTTGTAAAGTCATTATCCCTTTTTTATTATTTAGAAAAAGTCAAGGAAATAATGCAATCGAATATCGAGATTAATTTAGTAGTTACTAATCGAATTTAAGATGTTAGTTCTTGTCTTTCATATCCATTTACCCACCCAAATCGTTAACACATAAGTGGGTATGGGCACTTATCTTTTTAATAATGAAATATAATGAATGAGACCATTTTATCTCATTAATTTTTGTGCACAAAATGAGCTTATATGGACGTCCACCATAATGCGTAAACTCAATACTTTTTAGTGATCAACACTAATAAATGCTTTAGGAAAATTTTATCCAAGGTATTATTTGAAATAAATATTTGTAATGTTTATTTTTATTTGATAATTTTAGGTTAACCTAGCCCATTTATATTCGTGTTATCAATTGTACATTCATTTACCCACTCATTTAAACCTTGTAGAACACATGAACAACGCGAATATTCACTCATTCCGCCCGTTTGTCGGCTCTAATATTAGTATACTAACTTCAATGACCAAAACAATTAGGGCTTTTCACGCCGAGAAGCGAAAGAAAGAACAAAAATACGTAGGTGCTAAATACAACACCTCCAAAATGCTAATATACAACATCCCATTGGAAAATACTATTTTGCTCATCATTTGGTGTAATCAATTATTAAAAAAAAATTAAAAGAAGCGCCTCAAGGTGGCGTCCCTCATGGAAGAAGGTTGCCTCGAGGTGGCGGCCCTCCAATAAATACAACCCTCCCCCACCCGAATCTCGTTAGTTACGTTAAAAATTTGATGGAATTTGTAGTTTTAGGTGTTGAAATTGTAAATTTGAAAAAAAAATTAACGGAGTTAACGGGAACAAGGAGGGTCGCCTAGTGTAGGGAGCCTTTTCCCAATTAAGAAGGCTGCCTAGGGAGCTTTGTCCTTTTTTTTTCTCTTTGCATTTATAACACAAATAATATTAACAAGGGAGGGCCAAAATAGTATTTTTGTCAAGGGATGTTGTATTTAGCGTCTCCCTTTAATAATTATTGAACTAAAAAATAATGGGACAAAGAGAAAGTAAAGTTCATGAAAAATACCATAAACAAATTATGCAAACACAGCCAAGGCTAAATAGATCGAGGAATACGGATAAGGAATGTATATCTCATTATCACTAACTATTTTGTCAAAACAAATATATATTTTGTCAAAACTACCCTTTCATTGTTTGCGCGTATTAAGTTGTCTAATAAAGTTAATTGTTTTCCTAATTACGTTCTAACATTATTTTTTAGTTCAAAACATCAATAAATAATATAGTTATTTTTTTCACTTTAATAAATATACTTAATCAATTAATTAAGCATATGACTGAAGTCATGTTGCGTAAATATGTTTAGTCAATTGTACTTACAACTCGTGTTTCGTGATCCATGTAAAAAATATATATAATTAAGGCATTTTTCTAACAAAATTTTAGAAATGTTTGATATTTTAGAAAAAATTAAAAAAAAAAGACATAGAATCTCTTGAAATAGACTGTTGCATCTTATTTATTTGCCCAATTAATTTAATTTAAAAAATATTACTTAAAAAATCAATTCAATATTAGCAATACGGTAGGTATTAAATTGATTATTGATTTCAATTAACTCAATATTAAAATTTTATATCAAATGCATAGGTAGGAAAAATGTACTAAATTCTTACGATACTATATCACACCATAGTTTTACCACTAGATTAAATTCTTACAATTATATCCTTTAAATTTAACTATTAATTTTTTATTTCAATAATCAAAGATCACATATATATTTTCTCAAAGTTTGGTAGACAAAAATGTCCTTATTATATTAAGTTTTGTATTATGCAACATGACTTTAGTTATAAACATAATTGATTAAGCATATTTTTTAAAGTGAAAATAAAAAAAGGATAATTAATGTTTTGAACTAAAAAATAGTGTTGGAAGGTAATTAGGAAAGTAACTTTATTAGTCGACTTAATATGAACAAGTAATGAAGGGATAGTTTTATTCAAATATGTATTTATTTAATGTAATAATTCATGATGTAGAGAATAAGCAAAAAAACATAGTGGAAATAACCTCTCCCTTCCTAATAATGTGGTTCCTTCTTATACGTATGTTATTCAAGCGTTTGGATTAAACCTGCAATGTTTGCACGGACTAGGTCTAAAATTGGTAATTTTGTAAATAGACTTAAATTATTTAATGCATTTTACAAACAAGAAGCTAGGAATGGATCATGCGCACCATGTGGTTACGGTTTAATGTGATACTCATTCTTTATGAAACTCTCTACGCCCGACACTAGCTGGCCTAACAACATAACAAGGGTCATCAGAAGATGCTTAAGCTCAAATTGTTAACAACTACACCGCCAAGGTTAAACCCCATTGACAATATGCCAATGTTTAACCCCTATTCGCTGGGGAACTAATGATGATAGGTCCATTTCGTGTCCAGGCGACCTTAGTTTTGGGTTGGCTCTAATACCATTCTGTCAAGAACCGAATTTGAGAGCCTGACGGACAGATTGTATCCACGCATTTTGAAATTAACATCGGTTAAGAACCGACGTTTTGAAGATTGAAGGGGGTGAAATTGCAGAAGCTAGGGTTTGAGGGAAAGAAGGTGAATGTGGTACGGAAGGTTGTGACCAATTCAAACAGCTTTTGTTACAACTTTCACTCCCATTTTATCACTAACCGAACAGACCCAGAAAAGAGAAATGCTAAACCATTTGTTTTCTAGTTGGCACGAGTTGTTTCCTGCCGCTGTGCCAAAATTTCAACGAAAAACAGAACGATACATAGAAAATTAGCACGGTGAAGACAGTAGGATGACATGCACAAATGAAACTAAGTGTGATTTACTATTACCAAGAAATGCTTATGCTTAAAAGTTCAGAAATTTGGAAGAAACATTTAGCTTATAATAAAACAACCAGACTTGTATTGAATGAATGTTGGTGTAATACAACAATAAACAGAATGAACAGAAACAATGAGGAAAAGAAATGGGCCGGCAAACCACCTTAACAAACAAACTAATCATAGGTATCTTTACATAGTTAATTAATAAATGGATTTAATTTTACTAGCTAGTCTTTCTATATCTCGAATTTCCACGAAAATTCTAGGCGTAGCTGCACATTCCATACACACACATATTCCCTTTCTTGCACCTGTTGTTGCAACCCCACAGTGTCTCTTGTTTGATCTCGGGTTCACGCATTCGCCTTTGCAACAAATTTCCGAGTACTTGCATTTATGCCCACATGAGCCACAGTTGAGTCTGTCCGTCATCACGTTAACGCATTTGCAGCAATCTGGTCCAGGGCTGCCCTTGGTGCGACATACTCTAGGGTATTTGTCGCATGTCATTGTGGCACGTGGTTTCTTTTGGGCAAGAAAACGGCTAACCCCTCTAAGAGATGACGTTGGTTGTTCGATTTCTGGCAAAGCGACATCGGTGGTTTCAGTGTTAAGATCTTCATAGAAAGTGTCTTCCTCGTTTTCAAAGTACGTTTCTTTGTCGGCAGTTGTTGCAGATAGAGTAATGACCAAAGTCATAAGCATGGCCAATACCACCAAGAACTTTAGGCCCTTCATAGTGTTGTGTGTGTGTGTGTGTGTGAGAGAGAGAGAGAGAGAGAGATCCAAATTAGGAAGAATAGGACGAGGGAAAGGAGAATTTGAATTATGATGGAAGGGTTTGATTGAGTACAAGGTTGATGACAGAAAAGGGTATTTATAGGGAAATGACAAATGAGTTGTGTACTGTATTAGGTATGGTAAGTTGAGTGGGGTGGTCTTCTCATTCAACGGCCATGTGCTAATTGCTCTGTGTATATACAAATTCTAAATAAGAAAGAAAAGATTGTTCGTTCTTCTTTCTTTCTTATGAGGCAAAGTTAGGCTCTCGAAGAAAAATTGTATTACTTCAAATGAGAAAATATTTTATTGTTTTGGAGTATCACATGTCATGGTCACACGGTGCACTAATATTAATCGGCAAGACAATCATGGTGCATCACGTAAACTACTTTTGCACTTTAGTGTACCCCTTTTAATCATGGTGCATCACGTAAGCATGACACATAGTGTTCATAAATTATTTAATATTTTATCACGTAAGAGTCTATTTAATATTTTATCACATGTCAAAGTCAAAACTTTAAGTGAACTCAAAGTTTTAAACTACTTTTGCACTTTAGTGTACCCCTTTTAATCATAGTGCATCACGTAAGCATGACATAGTGCTCATAAATTATTTAATATTTTATCACTCCAAATCAGGTATGTTACATAGAAAGTCTATTTAAAATTAAGTTGGCAATTCCTAAAGCGCATTAATTGATCCTATATATACTAATTGGAATATGTTAACATAATATTGGAATTAATCTTTACTTTCAACCAATAACATCGACTCTTTTAATTAACTACTCTCTTTTTCTCAAAATGAGCGGGGTTTTTTATTTTCTTAGCTTTTTACAAAAAAAAAAAAATTAATAATTTTTACGTCAACTTAGTAATACATATACATTAAAACATGATAAATAATTAAATAGCAAAGGTGAATTTAATAATTTTACTGAAAAAGAGACACAACAAAATACCCTTATCCGAATTATTTTTTATTAATCAGCCAAAAACGAGACTTACAAAAGAAAAATAAATAAAAATAAGGGTTTGGGATCATAGCATGGAGGTTACCGAGTAATTCGTGGATCTTAAAATGTACTATTTTGTTTTTGAATTTGACTTTTCAACTTATGTGTTAAGCATCTATATGTAATATCTAATTAATCACATGTTTGATCGGTAATCCATTAATCATAAGTCAAATTTAATTTGTTATTGAATCATTATTATTTTAACTGCCTAATTATATTGGGAAAATAAGTAGAGGGGAGGTATCTGACAATTTCCAAATTGAGGCAAAATCAGATGATCAATTGAAAGTCTACAAATATACAAATCAGCGCGTCAAAACCGTTACAGTAGCACTTCAGTGCTCAATATGGTCAATGCATTGACTTATCCTATTAGTTTTAATTGGTGAAGCTGTTTGGTTTTCATTCGGTTTTGCTCCCAATTTTTCCCACAAACTAGCCGTATACGCTACGCTGTACTGAAAGAATCCTATTACTTCCTCCGTTTTCTTTTTTTATCCAACTTTTTATTTTTAAATATTTAAATTAAATTTTTTAGCCACTTAGAATTTTAATAAATATAAATTAACAAATATCCTATTATACCATTAACTAAATAAAGTATTCACAATATAAATTAATAAAATTTTAAAATATTAATTACTACCCATTAATTACATCGAGGGTGTAAGTCAAAAGTAAAATACCCACTACCCCGTTTCTAAATAACTGTTTTTATTTGATCCAAACACATAGCTTAAGAAAAGATTAATTAACTCTATTATAAATATTGATATATTGTACTAATATGTATTTTATGTGGAACCAATTATTAATGTAACAAGAAAAGTATAGGTAAAATAGTAAAAATATTTTTATAAATAAAGGAAAGTATAGAAACAGGACAACTATTTTAGAAGGGAAAACAAGACAATTATTGAAGCGAAGGAGCATTAGACATTGGATTTAAGAGGACTCCTAAATATATGTGTTTTTGTTTACAATACGATATAAAATAAACGGAAAGTGCATTTAAGAGGACTCCTAAATATATACTCCCTCCGTTCCAAAAACGGTTCACGTTTGATAATTACAAAAATATTTGAGTATAGTCAATACACTACAAGAAAATGATGAATTTGCTACGACTTTTTGTCTACAAAATTAAATTCGTAGCAAAATTATGTGTTTTACTACAAAATTATAATTTTGTAGTTAATACAGAATTATTGGGCAACAAAATTAATTTCGTCGGCAAATGTGGCTCATTAGCGACGAACATCTTTCTTTGTAGGCAAATGAAGTGAGCTTTCTTTTGGCGTGGTTGGTTTAGATTAGCGGCAATGAAGCCCATCGTCGACGGAATAAGTCCATCGATAAAGGGTACTATTCAATTCTTTGTTGATTTCATCGCAGAACATACTTAATTACGGAGATAAAAGGAAAAATCGATCAAAAAGTACTAAATCGAGCACCATCGTCTCTTTCTCACTCAAAACCCAAACGATCACCTCTTTCACCGTCTCCATCTCACCTCTCTCAATTGCCATCCGCCGTCACAACCTGCGATCCCTGCGCGCGCGCAGCTCGGTCGATCCTCGAGCCTACTGCGCCGCCTTCCTAATAGAAGCGCCGGGTTGAGCCCTCGAGCTTTGAGAACCATTGCCTACTATCCCGGATCAAACTTTGAGAGCGCAGCTTTCCTTTTGCGGCTAGGTTCGCCTCCCTCCTTCTTGCATCTCTCTCCCCCTCTCTGTCTGTCTCTCTCTCGCTCAACACACACACACATATACGCATACGGATCATATGCACGCATACGAATTTTAATCTTTTAATTATTGTTGGCATTGATCTTTAATTCTAATTCCACAAGAACAGTTAATTCTAGGGTTTTATTCTCAATTTGGTTGGTTGGCGCAATTCTTGTGTAATCTCCTTTTTCTTATGTGTGCTTTCTTTATTGTATTTGGGTGATTTTGCACTAGAGTTCAATTAGGACTAATTAGGACTTGAATGACATTACTATTCAAGTTCAATTCTTTGGGTGTGTGTGTGTCTATGAACTCTATGTATGCATCTACTCAATTTTGATTTGGTCTTTAGAAACGGCTTATGCTTTGCTGAGCCACGGTGTCATGTTCCCTATTAATATCCAGCATTTCCCTAAACTTGAATGACATTACTATTCAAGTTCAATTGTGATGTTCATAAACAACGAATGGTCATATCTCCACTATTGAGATTGGTTTTTCTTTGACTTCATTGGTCGAGACATCAGATTTTTTGAGGTTGCCTCCTTACAACATGTAGAATTAAGTAATTTTTTTAGTTCTGTTTACCTTTGTTGTACTCCCTCCTTTCCAAAATAAGTGGCCTATTGACTTTGGGTTTTAAGAAAAGAGTTGATTCTATGTAATTTTCTTTAATACCCTTAAAGTATCCCTTAGGGTGTCAAATCAATGGATCTCTCTCCTTTTTCATCTCACAGTTAGTAAGGGTTACGGACAATTTGCTTAAAGAATCTTTCTAAAAATGGAAAGAGAACACTTATTTTGGAATGTCGAATAGAATCTTTGGAAACTTATTTTGGGCAGAGGGAGTATGGTTCTTCTTTTTTGGTTTGGTTTGTTTTGGTTCTTGCTTTTGTTGTTGAGACAATCTTTTGATCTTCCCGATTGCCAGAAAGTTATGGCGGGAATCGTGGTTCCTCCCAATTTGCATTCCTATAAATTGTGGGCCTATTGTCACAAGATCGTGGAAAATATACTTTAAACATTTGCTGTAGAAACTTATGACAAAGATTGCTTAATGAAAACAAGTATGCATTTATACTTCGAAATCGATCCCAGTGAAGAAATCGTAATGATGGTTTAAGCAATGTCTCCATTATTCTTACGCTTAATCATCGATCGGTTTCAAAGTTTGCATCTTCTCTGCCTAAATGCTTCCTTCGTGAGTTTGTGTGTGTGTTTGGTGAGGAGGAGTGGGAGGGGAGAAAGAGGGTTGGGTTTGCTAATAGCGAAAGTAAAATCGGTGTCATCTTTCAAGGTCTCAAATAGAATTTGACATATCACTTAGAAGTTTGGTTCTTGGTTTTCTTCAAATGATTGGTTTTGGTTGGTTAGATGATATGATACGGTTTAAAGACGGTCACAAGTGTGAGCAAGTTAAACCTTGAATGGTGATAACTCTTGCTTCACCTCTTTCTCTTTCGTATAACGATTGGCTTATTCGGATTAAGCAGTATGTATATTGACTATGGAAGAGTGCGCCAACAATACATATTTATAATTGATTAGCAGTTCTTGATAAACTAGATATTCGATACATTTTATGTATGTTTGTTTTGTATTTTGTTTTTTTTTGGGTTCGCTTTTTAAGTTTATCACCTGAGTAGCCAGGAACTTCCGAGGATACTGGATGTAGTGCTTTGTCATAACTTGGTGTTGGCATGATTAGTAGTTGAAGAGTTGGTTTAAAATCATTCATAAGAAGCAAGTGATATGTGAACTCCTCGAGATGTCTAAATTTCTTTCTACTATTGTAGGTTGTTGTTACTTCGTAATTATAACCACATTGTTCTCTATCAGTTTCATGATTAAGGTTAGTTATTTGATTACTTTCGATCTTGCACTTCTTGATAAATATATTCTTATGTGTGCTTCTTGTTGTATGGGTGATGCACTAGAGTTCAATTAGGACTAATTAGGACTTGAATGACCTTACTATTTAAGTTCAATTCTTTGTGGTGTGTGTGTCTATGAACTCTATGTATGCATCTACTCTCAATTTTGATTTGGTCTTTAGAAACGCGGCTTATGCTTTGCTGCTGAGCTTACGGTGTCATGTTCCTATTAATATCCAGCATTTCCTAAACTTGAATGACATTACTATTCAAGTTCAATTGTGATGTTCATAAACAACGAATGGTCATATCTCCACTATTGAGATTGGTTTTCTTTGACTTCATTGGTCGAGACATCTGAATTTTTGAGGTTTGCCTCCTTACAACATGTAGAATTAAGTAATTTTTTAACAGTTCTGTTTACCTTTGTTGTACTCCCTCTTTTCAAAATAAGTGGCCTATTGACTTTACACGGGTTTTAAGAAAAGAGTTGATTCTATGTAATTTTCTTTTAATACCCTTAAAGTATCCCTTAGGTGTCAAATCAATGGGTCTCTCTCCTTTTTTCATCAGTTAGTAAGGGTTCGAACAATTTGCTTAAAGAATCTTTCTAAAAATGGAAACACTTATTTTGGAATGTCCCAGAATAGAATCTTTGAAACTTATTTTGGAACGAAGGAGTATGGTTCTTCTTTTGGTTTGGTTTGTTTTGGTTCTTGCTTTTGTTTTTAGTTTCTTAGTTTTTTTCTTATCGAAGGACGAAATTTCTTTTTATGGTTCTTCTTTTCGGTATAATGCTTCTTAAACCTTCATTGAGTTGATTAAAAATTGGAGGACAAATGATCTATTGGACCACTGGGTCAGCATTCCAATAGCATAATTGAATACTTTGAGGTCGGTATTGTGAGATTCGCCTCTTGAATTGAGTAGTTCAATTATCATTGTTTTTGCATTTTTGTAACGGGTATCTCCGAGGTCCCAAAGATCGAAATAACTACAATCCGCAACGTGGATGTTAGAGGTCACTTCTACATCTGCGAAGGCGAACTTGGTGTAGACTTTTCACAAATATATATGAACTCGACTTTGTGTCGGTAAGTTTATATCCTACCATTGCAAACTTTTTGGTTCGATTATAGTGTTTGAAAGTTATCCATTAAAATGAATATCGCGTAAAGAAGTCATCAACCATCTACAAAATCAATTCATAATCAAAGGAAGTATCCTATCATCTTTCAAATCTTTACGTCATTATAGTGTAAATGTCATATATGGTTTTTTTTTTGAAAATCATGGATCTATCATATATTCCTTGGAATTATGCAGCGATTTTGAATACGCCTATTTTTCCATGCAAAGGTAAGTGCTTTACTTTCGGCATGTGATGTGCTACTAATTGCTGCAATTGCGGACCTTTTGAGAGGTCATTCGACTCAAAGCAATGTCCTCATTTTAGCAAAGAGTATGGGAGTTTAACTAACAGAACTTATGGAGGGACTGAATTGCTTTTGAAACATTATGTAGAAACTTGCACTAAATAGGATGGTATTGTTTTTAATCTAATATTTCTTATGAGTGCATGCAAAGAGATTCTTATGCGGAAAATCAAATGTCTAAGGAATACGTTACCCCATTGGAGTAACTACAATGACAAACACTTTTTGCTAACTTGTCCATTTCAAATACGAGGAGCAAAGAGCTTACATGGAACTTATAGACTAAAATGCTATTAAATTATAGAACTTCCGAAAAAAAATAGCACTCTTAGAGTGGAACAGAGAATACTAAATTTTGTGCACACATTCATATGCACATTGATCCATATTTCATTGAACATGTTTTCTTATTGCCCAACACTTGAGCATCGTAGACTTGGCGATTCCATACGAGTTATTGTGTATATATTTGGACTTTGGTCTTTCCAAATGAATTTACTATTAATTTTTGGGTCGAAATATAATGTAATCCTCCATATTAGATTGATAGGATTCTTACGGTGTCCGCTTAAAATTCTCAATCTAAAATATCATAGCATCACTTGGTTGACGTCATTTTGTTTAGGATCACGATGCAAAACTAATTGACATTTATACCATGTTTCCAATTGGCTCTTCTTGGCGTGCTCCATGTGCTCGATCTTTAGTTTGGTTCGAGGTGACTTCCAATTCTCGGGGCCGACATTTAACTTGATGATCTTTCCAATAACCTTTTAAGTTATAGTGATCATAATGTGCATTACTCAAATCATCCAAATCTCTACAATTGAGTATATGTGCAACATTTATTGGCAAGACATCACACAACACAATGTTACAATCCATGAAAACTCACAATTTCAAAAGAAAAGATGCACCTTTGTGAAATAACCGAGAAGTATTACAAATCCAAGGTATTGGTTAGAGAATGTGGTTCTACGTAATCTTGATCTTTTAGTCGCACTTGTTGAGACCGGTTTGAGAGAACTCCCATTATCGAATAGTCTTGCAAAGCTGTCTCCCTACAATGAAAATATGAACTGAAGTTACTTTCCATCCCATCATCATCCCTAAGACGCTTTATCAATAGTAGTCTTGCAAACCTTCTCCCCATAAAATTGCGAGTGGAAAGCGAGAGGAAATACTTGTTTTTGGAATTTTCTTTCTTTAATTTTTCGTTTTTGTTGGGATTAAACCGGTTCACCACTGGTTCAGATGCTAGCCGGTTCCTTATTTTTGGTCCTGTATGTTTTTAATGGAGTCGGCTCTGTTTACCCTTGCTAGGTCAATTTCGCGATTCATAATTGAATTCGTTAATAAATGGAGCCATCGATTGATGATTTTTAGTGATGACCACCTACTAATCAAAAGCTAGAGTGAAACCAAATTTGGAACTCTTATTGTGTTTGGTACGAGTAAGTAATCGAAAATGGATATGGAGGTTTCTAAACTAGATTATTTAGCATGATTTTGGTTTCAAATTTGGAACATACTAGTATACTACTAAATATGTAAGCATTGAATCCTTACCTTTTTTTTTTGAAATGATGAAGGGTGTTCACATTCTTGGACATGAATATGTTCACTCCACTTGGCATTTATGATGATTTTACAACTACTGCAATTGTAAGCCGAGATGGCAAAGTTTATGGTGGAAGAGTATCGATCATTGATTGCGGCTTCTCAAATCATGTAAGTCTTGTTTTCTTAATCTCATTGTGCACACCTAAACTACAGTTTACTGTCTATTCTTACATCACCTAAAGGAGACATACATTCTATGCACGAATCCGACTTAAAATGGACTTGTTGCTTGTGTCGAATGATGCTTAATTGATTGTTGTTTGCGGTGATGAGCCTTGCATGGCTTGGTTATCGTTTGATTGTTTGTCATTTGATTGATTATCATTTATTGAAGTACTATCCATCGAATTACATCCCTACACCGAAAGCTCTTTTATGCTAAAATTTTGAATCATTGTTAACTTTCTTATTTCAATGTATTTACTTTGGCATCCCCAAAACAATGGTCCTTCAACCCTTACTCTTGTTTAAAATTTCTTGTCTACTCGTTCAATACCCTCGTTAAAAGAGTGAAGTCCTGTACTTAAATCCCACTTCCGTACATTCTTGATCTTGGGCATTCATTTAGCACTCGGCCTTTCGATGATACAAGGATAACTTGTGGGAGTTTCTAAAATTCTTTAATGACGCCCTTTAACAACTTAAGTATGTTCTAGAAGTTGGACTTTAAGTTGGTTAGTAGTTCTTGTTTGATGGCATTCTAGCATTTGCCTCCACAAGCCTCTATACGTGATAGATTAGCTTGGTCATGGACCAAAACAACTCGTGCTCGATTAAGGCACTTTGCAATCTTCTTCTACAGTGTAGGCTATTTATTTATTTATTTATTTATTCTTTCAAATTAAAATTCAAAAACAACTATATGGATTTTGAATGTTTCATCTAGCTTGGTCTCCTAGCCAGATAATATTTTTTTTGACATGATGAAATCACTTTGTAATGTTGCTTCTTACGTACATGTACCTATCTTCATAAACATTTTTATGAGTTTTGATGATGATCTAGATATGAGTGATTATTCGATACAAGTGACGATTCGATACAAGTGACTATTCGATACAAGTGATTATGCAGATACAAGTGATGCAGACTCCGTTTCATGCCTGTCATCCGCATGAAACGGATGAAAGTCTCTTTTATATGAGGGCATCTGCTAGCTCTGTGTTCGTGTTTTATAATGTTAAACATCTTTTGATATCATGATAAAAAATCGTTTTCTTTATCCATTTTCAGTCTCTTATCAGAGTATTGGAGGTGGTCACTACTTATCCATCGTTAATAACGTTTTTTTTTTTTTGAGATCCATGGCATGAATTTTAAGCTTTGTGCTGATTAACACCTAGATTGCTTCATTGCGATTAATTTTTGTTCCATGCCTCTTTCACTAGATAATGGTGTTTGGCTGCCATGGTCATTCTTTTTATGCACTCTTCCCCATAATGAAAGAATCATGCACTTCTTTTTTTTTTTAATCTTTTTCATAATTTCTTTGAACTTGCAGAACCTCATAGATTTGGCTGGTTACGAGCGGCTGAAATACTGGAGTTCGTCAAAAGAAGGATCCTATATCAATAAAATCCTGCTAACGCTTGGAAATGTGAGACCTCAATCATTGCCATTATTTTACCAGCATAATAGTTTACTCTATAAATGTCTTCTTTACCTGTAACTTATGGTTGCTTAGTAAATATATTGACTGCAACAAGTGCTATTAGGACTTCTGTATGGAGAAAGAAAGAATCAAGTGTTCATGAATTCTAATTTACTGCAGAATGGGGAGAGAGAGAGAGAGAGATTGTGTTTGTGTTTCAGCGGAAAAGAAGAATCCATTGAATCAAGTATTTTTAATTTCTTACTCTGTATCTGCTTCCAAATTTACTAGCAGCAGTGTTGTTTATGTTTCCTATGCTTCGACGTTGGATTGAAAACTCTGACCGGCTTGTTATAAGGTTTCTTTGTGGTGGTCACAGGTATTTTTGTTTTCCCTCTTACTTTATATTGTTAGCAAGTTTCTACTATTCTTTCTATTATTATCATGGACTATTAACTGGTATACTTCCTGTACATATGACGTCCTCATGACTCAAATATGTAGCACAAGACCTGAAGAGAATAATTAATTACATTCAAAAAATTGTTGTAGAAATTTCAAGCTTTTCGTACTTTTACCGTACTTGAAGAAATTTTTCCATGGAAAGTGTGGTTTCAATACACCTGTGCCCCCAGATTTGATTTCTGGGAAATGGTAGTGGCTTCTGATGCTTATTCCATTGAGCTAAAACTGAATACTGTGATAACGAATCCATTGAACTAAA
Source organism: Platycodon grandiflorus (assembly GCA_016624345.1). Lineage (NCBI taxonomy): Eukaryota > Viridiplantae > Streptophyta > Magnoliopsida > Asterales > Campanulaceae > Platycodon > Platycodon grandiflorus. Next base: position 47,652,437 of record CM028361.1, on the reverse strand, counting down.
ACTCAGTTGCTATCCTGATCCTTTACTAAGTTGCTGATTTATCTATCTATTGTGCATTATAATGAAACTGCATTGTCTTTTTCACTGCATTTATCGGGTCAGTCTTTAATGTGATGAACATTATATCCACTGGTAGGAAAAAGTTTAAACAGAGAATTATTCAGTGGTGTTGCAGGGACCATTTTGGCTATAAGTTCCTGTTCTGCAGTGGGAAAGTTGGGTTCAAGACGTATTGCTTGTCCCTTATTTTCATCGTCAATTGAGGATGTAATGATAGAGCTCATGGATATGTCACGTGGTCTTGTTTCAGTAGATAAATTGCATCAGTTAGCAATGGATGCAGGATTTGAAGAGGATTTCCTATTGCATTTTGGTAAGAAGGTTCTGCCAAGCAAGAACATTGAAGATGTAGAATTTTGGGTTGGGCTGGTAGAGAAGAAACTTTCTCTAGCATTTCAGAGAAAGTGTAATCACAGGCAAGCGGACCTTCAGTGACAAGGTCGTTTGTCACACTCACTCCATCTCCAGTCATTCTTGATAGTGCTAGAAGTAATATGAAGTGTTACATTTTTAAGCTAGTAGATATAGTATGTGTTTAAATCAGTCTGAAGTTGGATTCAAGTGGTCATGTCTTGGCAAGTGGTATGCTTATCCATCTTAAAGTTTCTTGGTTGTTTCATATAGGTTGATAATAGTTTGGCTACTCTTGGACTTTTTGCTTATCTAGGAAGAGAGACAAGATTATTTTTAGCAGAAATGAAAATAAAGGATCTTGACGAGCAGATTAAGAACTTTCTCAGGTAAACTAAGTTTCGGTTGGACAGATACTTGAACTAAGTATGGACTTTTAAAGAGACCATAACTTTTATTTGCAGTTACCTGAAGTGTGGCAGCCTTTTCTTTTATCCTGAATTCGACTCTCTACCAGGGTATCAACTTTTCATTGAGGTTAGTTTGAGAATTTACTTTGATATGAGAACCAGAATGTTGAATCAGGATGATATTTTAGTATTGACGTTACAGGTAGTTACAGATGAAATCGGATGGCTTGACTTTATGCCCCCTTAAGTGCAAGTTCTATCAAGAGGGAAGAAGGTCTAAACAGCAGGCAATTCAGGCGGAGAAGGAGATAATTCTTTATACAGTCCTGACAGTTTGCTATGATGTGTTTTCGGGGTTTGCCCACTTTAGCAATTCTACTCAACAACCCCTAGATGCAGATTTGCTCTCATTTCTGCTTCTAAGGTAGTACACAATCAACTAGAATTTTTTTATTTTTGATTTTTTGGTTTTCTTACAATGGTTACTGTGCTAGTAAGTTAATTTGCTGTCCAATTTTAGTCAGACTTTGCTATCAGTTTGTCTGGAGGACTATTGGGCTGCCTATGATAAATCAGGGTATGGTGGTCTTTCTTGTATTCCATTTCAGTATGATCCCAAATGTACAAGATGAATATAGTAATCCTGCTGTTTTAATTTTCTCTTGCAGTGAATTATTAAAATCAGAAAGAGTTACCTCTGACCTAACACCACCTGTCAGAACTAATAAAGGCAGTACAACCTCATCTTTAATTTTGGAGGCTCAGAGGAATCCCATGGACTTGATAAAAAGAGAAGGTCATCAAGCTGGATCTAGACTCAATAAGGTACAATATAACTGACTGACATTTATGATTGTTTATAAATGATGATTGACATGCTACCTTTATGACTCTATTGATCGATCCCCACTGAAAGTATTGCACTCTTAAAGATTATTCTTCTTTATATATATATTTTTTAGTTTGACGAACATTTTAGAGCAGTAAATAACTAAATACATTAGAAGATTTTATGGTTTTCAGTGTTGTTTATGAGAAACACCTGGTTCACTATTGTTTTGGCCTTACATTCTACTTAGCATCATTTGATTTTCCTTAGACGATACCAATAATTTCTATAAAACAGGGTGCAAGCTTGGCAGGATGGACCCGATATCAGTCACAGAAGGTTGTGCTGCTGAATTAAAGCCCCTGCGTGAGCTTGTTGAGGAAATCCACCGCCAAGTTGATATCTGCTAGTCATGTAAGCCTAAAAGTCCTCAATTAGATGGCTTTAGTTACTTTCTTGTCAAGGTACTAATATTGGCAATTAAACCAACATATAGGACATATGGATGGGTACGCATTTGCTCTTTATAGATGTAATGAATTCTTTAGGACTTCTTATGAACCAATTGCGTGGCTACAAAGTTACTAAAAGGGAAAGAAGGAAAATAAAGCGTACACTAGCAGATATATATTGCGAATCTTATCCCAGTTGCTATCTGATGCTTATTCCAGTAAGTATTTATTTTTAATTTCTTACTCGTTATCACAGTATTTAGTTCCCGCTAGAAAGAAAGAATCCATTGAATCAAGTATTTTTAATTTCTTACTACTTCTAAATTTACTAGCGCGCATGTTGTTTATGTTTCCTATGCTTTGACGTTGGATTGAAAACTCGACTGGCTTGTTATAAGGTTTCTTCTGTGGTGGTCACTGTATTTTTGTTTTCCTCTTACTTTATATTGTTAGCAAGTTTCTACTATTCTTTCTGCCTTGATTGTCTAATTTTCTTGTGTACGCTTCATAATTGTTCTTAATTGAGTGGTGAATCTTCTATTGTGAGTGAAAATTTGTGAAAATCAAATTTTGTTTCATAAATCTCGTTAATACTTTTCTCTCTTCTCTCTTTCTCTCCTCTCTAGAACAGAGATGTTGTTGTGAGAAATCATGAGTTTTCCTTAGCCACTACCCTCTTAGATATTTAAGCTTGGATATGTACACGTGCGGATGTTGGATCTATCTATGCTATTGGTCTTATGGGAGTTTACCAATGGATTCAATTTGTTATGTCTTTTTGTGGTTTTCTTTTAAATTTGTTTATGCTAAGGCTACAGTTTGAGCCTCCTCGCCTTGCCAATATGCATTCCTTGATCCATAAAACTTATATATGAAGACAGTATGTATTAAGATGCAATGTCATGAGATACTCCTTGTAATTCCAAGGATAGTGTTTGTAGGAACTTGTTGTTGGGGTTTTCGTCCTTTGTCTTATTGAATCCCTTATCCACATAATTTCACAATGAGTAACATTGTTTTCCTCGAGAGTCTATTATTACCTGCGATAGCAGGATTAAGGATAATTTAGAGGATATACACCTAATGTGTTTTAATCGAGCATAACGATCACCTCTTTTTAATTTTGTTTGTGCTATTGTTTCAATACTTTGTTGAAGCTGGTGCAATTTACGTTAGACGTGTTCGAAAGGAGGATTTGCGCCATGTCACCAAGGCTCTTCGCAAGCTGTTGTATGTACCTTAACTTGGCTTCAAAGTTGTATTAGATGTTTAGGTTTTTGAATGTTCTTGTTTCTTAAATCTCTTTGAAATTTTTAGCTTGGAAGATTGCTAATTGACTATCCGGATGCCATATTATTTAGGTCTTTGGTTGAGGTATATAAGTTTATGTAATATAAGTTTATGTGCTAAGTATATGTGTGACTTGTCTTTTAGGGTGAAGTTTTACGTAATGCTACCAATCGTAAGCAACTCGAGTTCCCACATAGGACTGGAATGACATCACATGCTAATATACGAGCGAGAGGTAATCCATTTAACTAAAATGCTTGTTGGGGTGCCCTCGTTTGATAGGTGTGCACCATTATTGCATTGTTGAACGTAAATGCTTGTTGGGGTGCCCTCGTTTGATGGGTGTGCACCATTATTGCATTGTTGCATTGTTGAACGTAAATGCTTGTTGGGGTGCCCTCGTTTGATGGGTGTGCACCATTATTGCATTGTTGCATATTGTTGAGTGTAAATGCTTGTTGGGGTGTCCTCGTTTGATGGGTGCGCACCATTATTGCATTGTTGCATTGTTGAGCGTAAATGCTTAAAGGGGTGCATTGTTGAGCGTAAATGCTTAAAGGGGTATAGAAATGACGGACTTTTGTTGTAAAAGATGACTTGTTGTTTAAGTAATCATAATGCATTATGACATTTCATATTTTTAGTTCTAATAGGATAAGTCATGAAAGATGTTCGAGCTACTTGAAAAGCTCATCTAATTTCTCAAAATACAAATAGATAGCGATGTTTATCGAATTGGTCATATGAAAATTAACTCTTTTTGCACGAGACGGGAGCATGATAAAGTTTTAATCCTCCTTTTGGCTTTTTCAAAATACATCAACATTCATCTTGTTAATCACATCAATATCATTCATTTCTTGAGTGGTTGGTATTAAAAATTAATGGGTGTGTTGATTTTGTTTACATGTAGGCCGCTGGCTTAAAGCCGAAGAGGAAAGAAGGAGAGCTACGGGAGGAGGTATAAGGTTGGTGCAAACAACTAGTGATGAAAAAGCTCTGTTTATTGACTTTGTTAAGAATTAAATACAATAGTTTGATGTTAGTTGATGACTTCAAAATTTTATGGATATGTAAAATAATATATATTCATATCTATGTGATGCAAGTTTTTCATGTGATAATGGTTTAGTGAATCTATGTAGTGGGATATATAGTGATTATTCTCTATGAGTAATATTCGTAGTGAAATAGCAAAATATTTGCGACAAAGAAAATGTAGCAAAATAATAGGGCAATTGCGACGAAATGTTTTTGTAGCAAAAGAAGAGAATTGTGATGAAAAAATTCGTACGAAACAATGGGGCAATTGCGACGTATTTTGTAGCAAAAGAAGAGGCAATTATGACAAAATATTTTGTAGTAGAAGAAGTAGCAATGACGAAATATTTTGTAGAAATAGAAGCAAAATGCGACGAAATATGTTGTAGCGAAATAGAAGCAAACTTGAAATATTTTGTAGTAAAAGACCGTGTATTGGCGACGAATTTTTCATAGCTAATCATAGCCTTTCTGCGACGAAATATATTGTAGCGAATAGGCGAGCATTGGCGACGAAATATGTTGTAGCGAAAGAGGAGGTATTGGCGAAATATTTTGTAGCAAAAGACTAGGTATTGGCAATTTTTCATAGCTAATCATAGACTTTTTCGACTTTTTGCATTTGCTACGGAAAAATTCGTAGCTAATTCCTAACATTTACGAAAATAATTTTTCGTAGCAAATCGAACCTTTCGTGCCAAGGCCTTTAGCGTGAAAAATTTGACATTTTGACGAAAATTTTCGTAGCTAAATGTCAAATTTCTTGTAGTGATATGTTTATATCATATGTGGAGGCTAAAGTGAAAATATTTATGAAGATTGTATTTATAATTTTTGAAAGTGTTTTCTTTGCATGAAACGGAGGAGTATGTATTTGTCTATTGGACGATGTAAAAGAAACGAAGTACTCCTCCGTCCCCAAATTATTGTCTTATTTGAATATATATATATATATATATATATAATAAGCTTGACTTTTAGATTAAAATGACTTTTTATTTTTAAAGGTCTATCTATTAAAGCCGAAAATTAAGCTCTGGCGAGTATGTCTAAAAGTAGAGCTTAAAACATTAAGAGCGTTTGGTGTAACGTATTCAAAACGTAGTGTTTGAAAAAGCGTTTAAAACGATTATTTAAAACGCGACTTCTTTCTTTCTAAATGTGTTTGGGATATTATGTCAAAACGTAGCTTTTTATTCCCTCTGCGTTTAAAATCGTTTTAGGAAAAACTAGAAATTTCGGGTTTTAAAGCAGCTGCGTTTTGAAACGCAGCGATTTTCTCTGCGGCATTGAAACGCTAAGAGCCCGTTTGTTCGTGCGTTTGTGGCGCGGGTTAAACGCAGCTTATTCTTTAACTGTTTTCTTTGCGCGTTATAAAGCGGCGTTTTCAAAACGTACTGCGTTTAAAACGGCAAATTCTAGTTTTTTTCCAAAGCAGATTTTAAAACGCAGAGAGGAATAAAAAGCGTGTTTTGACATAATATCATAAACGCATTTATAAAAAAAAAGTGCGTTTCAAATAATCTGCGTTTAAATCTGCGTTTTCAAACACCGACCAAATGGGCTCTAAGTTAGAATAAGCCGTATTTTAACCCTATGTTTTGGCCAAAACGCTCTAACACAGGCTTTAAGACTTCTTCTTGTGACTTAAAATTGTGGCTATTTTTAAGAGAATTAATTTATTAAGTGATATAATTACATTATCAAACAATCTTATTTTAATATCACTTAAAATTTTTCTAATTAAACTCTTAATTGGGTTAACAAACAAACCTAATAAGTTATTAGCTTATAACTATACATTCTAATAATAGGTATGGCAATAGGTATTACTCTTCTTCTAATATAATATGAGAAGAAGTTTGAACAAAATAATGTTGTCAATGAGATTTGAACCTACACCATTTTAAATATGAATATACACCTTAAACCAACTTAACCAATTATATTATATATAAGGATTTTTTAAAAATATTATATTATTCTATAAATTATTTTATAGTATAAATCAACTAATTTTTATTTTTATAAATGTTACTCTCTCCATGTCAAATTATGAGTCTCATATTTTTATTTAAGACGTCCTAAAATAATGTCTATAATATGTGATACATATCAACATAATTCTAAATCATTTCATCAAAATTGATGCTTTTTATTATTTTATATATATATAAATTTCTTTTTAACAAATAGTGTCAAAAATATGTAAATATAGTATCCAACTAAACATTCTCTAATCATTGAATGATCTTTAAAAATAATTTTTAAAAAATAATTACATTCAATCTTTATACAATTCTCTTTTGTTCGGAAAAATGTTATTTTTCTTCATTATGTCCTAAAGTTGATATTTTATTTTTAATTTTGTAAAAATTCTTCAAATACATGTCTAAAATATTTTTATTAAGTGCAAGATGAAAAAATAATAATAATAAACCCAACAATTAATATCGTTAAAATACTTATCATTATAGGATATTAATAAAAAATTATTCAAACAAAAATATTATAATAAACGACCACCAATTTGAATATATTACAACACTTAACTTTGTCAAACATTAAGCCAACAAACGCTTATATTCAATAATAAAAAATTAAAAATATTTTTAAAATGTATCAATTAATATCAAAATCAAATTAAACTCGTGCGAGCACGGATTCTATAACTAGTACGAAGTAAACATAAATTAGGCTCGAGAACAAATTATTCAAAGTCTTCAAATATAGGAATATGGAAAATTGGTTAAAGGAGAAGAACCTGAATAGTGAGGCGTCGCTCATGTGGGTTGCGGCCAAAAAAAAAAAGGTAAGTCAATGCTCAATTGATAATACGGACATAAATGAACTTGAGCGTCCATCTACCAATTAACATAAAATTATCAAATAAAGACAAACATTACAAAAATTCATTCAACGAAAACCTTGGATAAAATATGTAAAACAAATATAAATGTCCATTACTAAAGAGTATCGAGTTTGTGCTTTATGGTGAGCGCATGTAAGACGGTTATTTGCCAAGAAAATTAGTGTGTTAAAATTGTCTCGTCCATTATAGCCTATAGCTAAAGCGATATGTGTCATACCGATTTAATTATATGTGGGCGGTCTCCACGAATAAATGGAAATTGACTATAATTGCCACCTCTAGTGACAGGCCGTCGGATCCTTATTACAATGGTGTTCATCTCCTATTTCAACGTTGGATGTGCCACATGTGCATGTGAATAAACAACATTAATTACCCCATGAGTTTTTATACACATGTGGCGCATCCATGATGAAGGAGATAAACATTTTGAATAGAAAGATCCATTTAATGACGAGGCGACGAGCAAAAAAACAACATATCATAGGAAGTTTCCCTTTAGAACTGCATGCATAGTAGTATTAAACTACGCTTCTGCCCTTGTAAGATCCTTGAATTTCTTAGAAAAAGTCAAGTAAAGGATGCAGCGAATATCCGATTAACTTTTGAGTTACTAATCAAAGATGTTAGTACATAAACTCACCAACTTAAATGACCAAAACAATTAAGGTTTTTCACGCACGAAGCGGAAAAAGAAAGATAATTGATTGAATAAGAAAATATCCTGTCTCATACTTCGTCTTGAGCTTGGCCCAATTTCATTATATGCAACTAGTTTAAAACAACGAGCACGGGAAACTATACATGAAACAATCTACAAAATACAAGTATTTATCTACTTCGCACGACTTGGACGTGTACGATGACTCAAATGCAGCGACATTGCCTTGCAAGGGCCATAACATGGCATAGGGCAAAGATTTTCGGTGCATAAAGAGGGCAAAATTAAGTAGTAACAATGATCCAAGAGCAAACGGTCTTAAAATAATACTCTCTCCGTCCCAAGTAAATAATACTCCCTCCACGAATTAAGAAAAAATAATTGACTTAATTATTAATATTAGTATAGTGTGTTGTTTCCTTTAATGCCTATATATGTGTATGTGGCTCATAATTAAAGTAGGAAGAAAAGTAAAGGATAAAATGGTAAAATGATGTCTTAAAAAATTTCAAAATAAGACAATTATTTAGGAATGGGCAAAAAAGGAAAGGAAGCCGAGGGAGTAGTACTGCTCTTCTTTGAATTCAATACACTGAATGATATTGCCTGTCCTCCAGGGAAGCCTACTGGATACTTCTGGACGTCCATAAGCCGTACAAAGTTTGCTGGACTTAGGTCAGAGCTAGAATATCTAATTTTCAATGTACAGCTGATGTTCCTATTTCCAAACTGAAGACATTATCTAAATTCATTTAAGAAATGCTTGAGCTTATGAGTTAAATCATTCCAAAAGATAAAGAATATGCTCATTTGGAAGAACATTTAGCTTATAATGGAAAAACCAGACATATATATACATTGAATGAATATTATTGGTGTATAATAGAGCAATTAACAGATCGAATGAACGAACAAAGGAAAGAAGAAAGAAAAAAAAAAAGTACGTGGGAAAGCCATCAAGCAGATCAGATGGCTTCTCCTTTATTTTGATACACTCTTTACCAACTAATATGATTTCTGACTCGAGCTACGAAATTGCATAGCTAAATAAATGGATTTACAACTAGCTAGTCGTCTTTCTAGTTGGAGTTTCCACAACCACAAGCCTAGGCATAGCTGCACATTCCATACACGCATACATTCCCTTTGTTGCACCTGTTGTTGCAACCCACAGTGTCTCTTGTTTGATCTCGGGTTCACGCATTCCCCTTTGCAACAAATTTCTGAGTACTTGCATTTCCTCCCGCATAGGCCACAGTTGAGTCTGTCTGTCATCACGTTAACGCATTTCTTTCTACAGCAATCTGGTCCAGACTGCCCTTGGTGCGACACACTCTAGGGTATTTGTCGCATGTCATTGTGGCCCGTGGTGTCTTTTGGGCAAGAAAACGGCTAACCCCTCTAAGAGATGGCGTTGGTTGTTCCCTTTCTGGCAAAGGAATGTCCATGGTTTCAACGGGATTGTTAGGCAAAGTGTCTTCCTGATTGTCAATGAATGTTTCCTCCTCGGCAGGTGATGCCGAAAGAGTAATGGACAAAGCCATAAACATGAACAATACTATGAAGAACCTCATGAGGCCCTTCATATTGTTGCTGTTCTTGTTGTGTGTGTGTGTGTGTGTGTTTGAAAAGAGTTTAAAAGAAAGGATATTATAACGAGGGAATGAAAGAATATAAATATAGGAATGAAAGAATATAAATATATATATGAAGGA